>JAQFVV010007459.1:0-12500 GCA_028023455.1 Epiperipatus broadwayi | reverse complement strand
AACAATAAAACCGTCATTATGACGGTTACTAATTCTAAATGCGATCTTGGTCGTTTTCCTTTTGATGAATTCTACCAGATGTTAACAGATAAAAATCTGTGGTCATACATATATAAAGTTCTAACGCATCCGAACAACAGATACCTTTGTTTGGAGTTCCACAATAGGACTCAACAACAAATCTTCCGAAAACATATTAAATTTCTGGGGAAAAAAATAATTTGTTACATTGACACCAGTCGCCCCCTACATTTGTACGGGAGAATTAAAAATTGTCATGTTGATTTTAATGAAGCTGATTTACAGTTGCTAATGAAAGATTATGGCAAAGTTATAAATTTCTCATATCTTAATCACAAAAAAGCAGTTATTCCCGTATTTTCTAACACTGCAATATTTAGTTTAATTATGAAAAAAGATATTTCTCCATACGACATTCCTACGACGCATGACACTGAAGCGTCACCACTGGTAATAACGTTTAGGGGCATTCCACCTCAATGTTTTGAATGCAAACTTAGAACGCATTTGGTTAACGACTGTCCTAGCAAATATTGTAACAAATGTGGATTCAAAATCACCAAGCTACACGACTGCTCAAATAATATAAATGCAAAAAAACAACTAACCACATACCCGCAAAGAAATAATGGTAATTGTATTGTATCACAAACAAATCAAATTACCACCCAAGAACCAAATACACACACACACTCGGCAATAATTTCACATAATAATACCGGCTCTCTTACAACATATAACACAGTCCAAGAATCCACTCTTGAAACCAGGTCAGAGTCTATACCTTCTTTTAACACTGATCAACAATCAAGAATGGAAAGTAGTGCTGGGTTGCTAACATCATTTAATACTGATCAGCAATCCATGAGTGAGGCCAGTCCACTAGAATCCACTAACCATTTAGAATCTTCTGCTGACTCCATGTCAACAATGACTGAAAGTAGTAATTCTTTTCAAAATGGTAAGAAAAACAAGAGGAAAAATAAAAACAATGGAGCAATTCCTAAGGTTGATCCCAGTGAAAATTCAAACTGTGACAAGGATCAGGCTAACCAAGCCCCTAAAAATAAGAACCAAAGTGTAATTTCTGCACCAGTCAAGAAAAAAATGAAGGCAACTAACACATCCCCAGTTAATAATGACAACACTGAAAACCCTTATTGTACTAGAAAATCAATGCAGGAATCTTCTGATGAAGTTAGTCAACTTGATGTCTACAAGGAAGGTGTGGACATACATAGGAGAGCTTCCAGAGGTTCAAAGGGTGACTCATCAGTGGCTGCCCAGATAACCTAGCAATTCTAAACTTTATTATCACTATGGAATCAGTTATTCTGGTAATGGTCTGTTATTGGCTTGCCGACTTGATTTATTTGAACTCCTTCTTCCTTTGCCTTGTGATGGAGCATAACCGGTCTATTGTTGGTAATCAGGTCCTCAAAACCCTCAAAAACACTCTATTGATGGGTATAACATGTGCAATAAGTAATAACTTAGAAGAAATATTCCAATTGGCATTTGCTGATGGCCCTTGTTGTACCATTCCTCTACCTTCCTAATCAACTAACATGCTTTTTTCTATAGTAGCTGTTAATGTCAGAGGGTTAAACTCTCTCCAAAGAATCTATGCAATATCCAATTGGATTGAACTATACAAACCGCATCTCTTTCTATGCACTGAAACCAAATTATCAGTAAACTCAATAATCAAGCCTGACCGATACTTTCAGAGGTTTGGATTTAATAGATTTTCCAACTCTAACACCTCATCTGCAGGAGTTGGAATTATCAATCACCGTGCTTCTCCTTTTCAATCAATAAACATACTATACTTGGACTCACATATGTGCATAACAACTTTATATAATCAAGCTTACACAATTAACATTATCCTAGTATACTTATACAACCAACCGAGCCTCATTTATCAGCTAATCACTAATATAAATGCAATACTAGCTACCAATCCCTTTCCCACAGTCATGATTGGGGATTTTAATATGCCATACTCTAAATTCACCTTCAAATACCTTCACCTACTAAATAAAAAACTTATGAGTGGTGAAGGATTCTTCTCATCAAACTCTATCTCATATTACACTAGGAAAAATTCCTCATTAATAGACCTTGTATTCTACTCCCCAGAATTACATTTTCTAATACAGCCATCTCTAATACCAGTTGTTTTCTCAGACCATTTGGCACTTACAGTCACTATTAAAATAAATATGCTTGTATTTGAAGCTCCATTACTAACTAATACCACTAGACTGCTTCTCAAATCCAGTGCACCAGAAGCCATCCTCTCTGAGATTTACATTTATTTTAATAAAATTCATATACTTTCTCTTCCACCTGAAGAAGCATGGTTCAGCTTCATAAACATCATTTCATCCACGATTAAACATTACACATGCAGAAATCCGACACCTACACATATGATGAAGAAACTGGAGTTGCTACACCAAAAAATTAGAAGCACACCAGCCAATACCTGCTCTATACCTTCAATTCTACTTCTCAAGCAAGAATACAAGCAAACTCAATTAGTTTTGGCTGATTACTTAGCTACCAAAAAAGCAAAAATTTTTTTTAAAAAATACGCATAACTGGTCTAGAGACTACATACGCTGGGCGCTAGGATATACTAGTAAAAAACTCACGCCCACATCAATTCTGCACAACTCTAAAATAATAACTGCGGAAGGAATGATTGTGCCTTTGTTTGACTATTTTAAAAATAAGCTCCAGTCATGCCCCCGTCCTAGCATGACAAATCTCAAGCTCAACAACTTTAAAGACAATCACAATATTACTAATGAAGAAATAATGAATAAAATTAAAAAGTACCCTAATAGTGCACATCCTGGAATGCACGCAATACCAAAATTTATATTAGAACACCTTAACTACTTCACTGTACCAATAATTCAAAAGATGCTCAGCCATCTTTCAAACCAAATACATATTATTCCACAATTATACCCTATCTCCCTTGTTCCCTTTCTCAAAAAACCCATTCATCCTACACCACTAAGCAATATTAGGCCAATTTCCATGTCTCCACTGGTTATTAAAGTAGCTGAAGCATTAGTTAAAGACAAAATTCAACCACTCATCTTGCAAAAAATCTCAAAGTATCAATTTGCAAAGAAGGGAAGCTCCATTCCTGAAGCACTCTTCCTTTTCAGAGCTATGATTGATCAAATCAGAGTTAATAAAAAGGCAGCACCAATAGTGGTCCAGCTGGATATTGAGGCGGCTTTTGACTCCATTCCAATTGATAAGCTTTTGGGGGCTCTTGAACAGTACAACATCCCTTTATCACTTAGATACATTCTGGCAAATTTATTGTACAATAGGTCCATTCATATTACATTAAATGGAAAATCATCTGTCAGTTTTGTTCCACACAGCTCCATTCCACAAGGCTCACCACTTAGTGCCCTCTTATTTATTTCCTATATTAACCCTTTGTTGATTGAGATGGAAAAAAAATTGCCACCTGTGGTTCTATCTCAAACTAATCTCTCTTTAAACCACATATCCTTTATGGATGATATAGTAGTCTTCCTACCTTCCAAGAAATATATACCCATGCTAATAGACATTCTAAACAAATATACACATGACTACTCACTCAAGTTCAACACTGGTAAAATGGCAACTTGGAATATTCTTACAGGCAAACCTAATGATTCTCTAACTAAATCCCCCCCACATTCCTTTTTGGGAATCCCTTTCCACCTGTCAGATCAGGACGAGCGTCGTGGAGGGAAAGATGTCAAAATCAGCTAATGGCATCAATTACTAAAATTATGAACTCTCTTTCTAGGGCCTACCTTTCAATACACAGTAAGACCACACTCATTAACATGTTGATACTACCCAAAATTAACTATTATATGCCAGTTGTTAGCTTTACCAAGGCTTTTATTCGAAAAATAAACTCATTATGTTGCAAATTGATCTGGAATAAGAAAGCCGTCTCAATAAGCATCAAGAATCTGCAGAAGCATACAAAGTTTAATGGATTATCATTGCACTCAATAAACACCTTCTATTACCAAAGAGTACATAATACTCTAGTTAAAATTGCCACCAATTTCCCTATTTTTCAACCATACTTAAAAATAGAACCAACTGATACACCCCCACCTAGCAAGAACAAGTTTTTAAATAAACTATTACAACATATTAACAGGAATCCAACAAACAATGAGTTCAGCACAAAGATTGATTATTGGACTGCACATCAAATCCTGAACAAGATGGACACTCAATTATCTCTTAACAGTTTTCTCAACATAAACAATAAAGCAATTATTACTAAATATAAGTACTGGAATCTCGAACCGAAATACCTAGATTTCATGATTAAAATCAATTTAGAGGCCTTGCCCACTAATGAATTTCTCTCAAGGAAAATGCGATATGCAAAAATAGAACCTGTGTGCTCCATCTGCAACAGAGAGGAAGAAACAATGAATCATTTTTTGCTGAACTGCTCATCACTGACAAAATATAGGCAACTGATCACCACAATCTCACACAACAATAGAATTACCATCAATACCTTAATTGACAGTTTTTCAAAAGGTTTTTTCCCAACAATCAGGATTTCTATTTATCTGCTATTTACATTATGGTTCATTAGATGCCACTTTGTATTTAACCCCACTTCCCGCAAATTGGAGTCACTGTTCCTAAATAAATTGGAGAAAATTAAAACTAGGGACCGGCTCATTGCCCCAGTTGACATAGTGGCAGCAACCTGGAGTCTAATAAAACTTTAGCTCTAATCAAATATAAATAGATGTAGTAATCGAAAAAGAAGAGTTAAAAATTGTTTCTACTAACTCAAGCAAGAAAACACTAAACTACCACAAAATTAGGAATGAATAGTTGCAAGTCATTAATTGGATAATAAAAACATAATTGCAAACAATTGTAATACTGCAAGTAACAGTGACTATCAAACATTTATTAAACTTAATAATCACACAATACTTTAATTTAAGATGAATAAAGGAAAAAAATGTGAAACCAGATTGTAAAATAAAATTATGTACACTTTTCATTGTAAAATTATATCATATATATATTTCATTGTAAAATCAAATCATGTATATATTTCATTGTAAAATCAAATCATGTATATATTTCATTGTAGAATCAAATCATGTATATCTTTCATTGTAGAATCAAATCATGTATATCCTTCATTGTAGAATCAAATCATGTATATCCTTCATTGTAGAATCAAATCATGTATATCCTTCATTGTAGAATCAAATCATGTATATCCTTAATTGTAGAATCAAATCATGTATATCCTTATTTGTAGAATCAAATCATGTATATTTTTATGTAATAAATTAATTTTAAAACTAGTAGTAGTAGTAGTAGTAGTAGTAGTAGTAGTAGTAGTAGTAGTAGTAGTAGTAGTAGTAGTAGTAGTAGTAGTAGTAGTAGTAGTAGTAGTAGTAGTAGTAGTAGTAGTAGTAGTAGTAGTAGTAGTAGTAGTAGTAGTAGCAGTAGTAGCAGCAGTAGTAGCAGTAGTAGTAGTAGTAGTAGTAGTAGCAGTAGCAGTAGCAGTAGTAGTAGCAGTAGTAGTAGCAGTAGTAGTAGTAGTAGTAGTAGTAGTAGTAGTAGTAGTAGTAGTAGTAGTAGTAGTAGTAGTAGTAGTAGTAGTAGTAGTAGTAGTAGCAGTAGCAGTAGCAGTAGCAGTAGCAGCAGCAGCAGCAGCAGCAGCAGCAGCAGCAGCAGCAGCAGCAGCAGCAGCAGCAGCAGCAGCAGTAGCAGCAGCAGCAGCAGCAGCAGCAGCAGCAGCAGTAGCAGCAGCAGCAGCAGCAGCAGCAGCAGCAGCAGTAGCAGTAGCAGCAGCAGCAGCAGCAGCAGCAGCAGCAGCGAGCAGCAGCAGCAGCAGTGCAGTGCAGTAGCGGCAGCAGTAGCAGCTGCAGCAGTAGCAGCAGCAGTAGCAGTAGCAGCAGCAGTAGCAGTAGCAGTAGCAGCAGCAGTAGCAGTAGTAGTAGTAGTAGCAGTAGTAGTAGTAGTAGTAGTAGTAGTAGTAGTAGTAGTAGTAGTAGTAGTAGTAGTAGTAGTAGTAGTAGTAGTAGTAGTAGTAGTAGTAGTAGTAGTAGTAGTAGTAGTAGTAGTAGTAGTAGTAGTAGTAGTAGTAGTAGTATAGCCAAGATGGCGGCCATGCTTTAGTTCTGCACAAAACCTCTCTCAAAGTCCATAGATTTTTGTTATAATAAGCAACAGTGATAGGATTATATTCAATCATAGTTATTGCTTTAAACCTACTCCATAAATTCTTGGTAGTTTGGTAAGTGAAAAACCTTTATTAATTCCTTAATTATTTGTCTTTTCTTTAATGGAGCAAAACGCTCCGTCTATTTCTGCAAACATGGCGTTGACGAACGTTATTGCACAAACACCTACGGTATATAAGGCATCGACGAACGTTAATGCTCATACATCCACTGCAATCAGTGAACCTACTAATTCAGTTAATAATATCATCTTACAATTAGATAGTGATTCTGGTTTGCAGAATGACGCTAACCAAGAAATATATTCTAGTCATATTACTTCAATAAATTCGTCGAAGTCTACCAGCATAGTTACTGAATACACTGAGCCAAATCTGAACATACAAGGGCCTTTGACCAATAGTAATCACCCTTCTATACTTCACAGCAGTGGCAAACACGACTCAAATACAACTAACATAATTAATAGTAGCTCGTTGGATAACGGATTAACTCCACATACAAGCAATAAACAAACTAATAAAAACTTCACCTACGCGGGAGCAATAAAAAATACTAATACCTCATTAAGCTATCAGTCGGACATGGAGACCGAAATTCACGGGCTTAACAAAAACACGGATCATTTTCCTCATTTACCAAAAGCTAAAAAACCTTCGTCTAATAACGTACACCCAAACGATAGTAATTTACGTGGAAAATCACTCAATTTAACTACCAACAACAATACGCAAATAAATAATGAATTCACTTACGCGAATGCAGTACGGAATTCCGAAGAAAAATTGTGCGAGAGTGCGCAAGCAGAGTCAAAAAATATCACAGAACTGTTCGGTCTAGAAAACGATCTTGAAGAGCAAATACAAGATGATGATATATGTGAACCTCACCATATCATGCTGGAAAAATATCAAGAATATTGTACCAAGTTTAACACAACCGTACCTACCAGTTTAATCCAATCTCTTAAAAAATATAAGAACGACAAAACCGTAATTATCACTGTCACCAATACAAAATGTGATTTAAGTAGATTTCCCACAGAAGAGTTCTATCAATTATTGACCGAAAAAAAATTATGGTCATATATTTATAAAGTATTATTCCTTCCTAATAATAGGTATTTGTGCTTAGAATTTCATAACAAAAAGCAAAAAGAAATTTTTGAGAATAATATTAAATTCCTCGGTAACCGAATAATTTGCTTCATTGATATTAATCGCCCCCTAGTGGCATTTGGACAAATTAAAAATTGCTTCCCAGATTTTACAGAAATGGATTTACATTTAATATTAAATAAATACGGAAAAATCTCCAATTTTAACTATTTTATGGAAAAAAAAGCAGCCGCACCGGTTTATACTAACATTGCCACTTTCAACATTAGTCTATATAAAAATGTCAATCCAACAGATATCCCAACT
Organism: Epiperipatus broadwayi; assembly: GCA_028023455.1. NCBI lineage: Eukaryota > Metazoa > Onychophora > Udeonychophora > Euonychophora > Peripatidae > Epiperipatus > Epiperipatus broadwayi. The sequence continues at coordinate 4,777 of JAQFVV010007459.1, read as the reverse complement.
CTACATGAAAGTGAAAGTGCACAACTCATCATCACATTTAAAGGAACACCACCACAATGTTTCTCATGTAAGCAAAGATCTCACTTGATTAAAAATTGCCCTAATAAGCTTTGCCCTAAATGCAGCCTTAAACTCACTAAACATCATCAATGCTCAACATTTCCACAATCAAACCAGGTAACTGCCACACCTCAAGTAACCAATAATAAAATAATTCAAAGTACTTCAAAACCAAATATCAACTTAGCTACTAAGCAACCAATTAAACATCCCACCCGCACACCTACTGATAATAATATTGTCACAATTAATAACTCAGCAGCAATCAATTCCAACTACTCTGATCAAGATGAGGATTGCATGGATGAAGACTCTTCATCTTACCACTCTGAAGATAGCACAACAGATTCTTCCCTTTTTAAAATTGCAAAGAGAAAGAAGAAAAACAATGACAAAAAAAGAAAAAAAAAACCACCACTGATAACTCAACTGAAGGCAAAATCATAGTGCATAACACCCAATCAACCACTACTAACCACATAGATAAAAAAGAAAGCTTAATTCCACTCAGAAAAAAGCTAAGACCCACCTCATCACCTATCCCAGACAACAAAGGCACTGAAACTGGCTACTGGACTAGGCAGTGTTTATCAGTTGATTCTTCTGGTTCTCCAGAACAAATGAAATTTCTTGAGGGTGTGGATGGTCATCACAGAGTCACTAAAAAGGTTAAAAATAAACCGCCTTCCACAGATGATTGCAATCTGAATACACCTGCTGACATCAGCTCCAACCCATTGATTCCCATATCTAAGGATCTTCTATAGAATCTACATATTCATAATCAGCTGCCCACACACTAAACATTACAATGGTGTTATCAATCACTACAGTCAATGTCAGAGGAATCAACTCACCACATAGATTATTCGCCATAGCAAATTGGATTAATCAATTCAATCCTCACTTACTGCTTTTTACGGAGACCAAATATTCGATCAATTCAACCTACAAACCTGACAAATACCTAAATAGATTTGGTTACTGCAACTTTTCCTTATCAAACTTATCTGCTGCTGGAGTTGGATTTCTTATTCATAGAAACTCTCCTCTTCAATCATTTAAACTGCTTTTCCTAAACCCACACATGAGCATAATAACCTTTCAAAACTCAGCCTATGTAATAAACATAATCACCTTGTACTTATATAACCAACCACTACTTATTCACCAGCTCATCAACAATATAAACCTTATTTTGGCAACAAACCCACATTCCACAATATTAACTGGTGACTTTAACATGTCATATTCCGATTTCACTCGCAAATATTTACATCTCATAAATAAAAAACTCATGAGCGCAGATGGCTTCTTCTCATCCAATGACATATCATTCTACACTCAAAAACATTCCACATTGATTGATCTCCTTTTCTACTCCCCTGATCTACATTACATAATAAAACCTTCATTATGTCCAGTTTCCTTTTCTGATCACATGGCACTCAATATACAACTACAAATAGATCTACATCTCCAGTCAGGTCTCTCATTTAACAACACTACTAGATTGTTACTTAAATCCAGTGCTCCAGAGGCAATAATCTCTGAAATATATATATATTTCAATAAAATTAATATTTTGTCACTCAACCCAACAGAGGCATGGTTCACATTTATAAATGTCATCTCTTCCACAATTAAACATTACACCAATAGAAATCCATCTCCAACCTATCTAATGAAAAAATTAGACACTCTACATTTAAAACTTAAAAGCACACCCAGCAACTCAACCTCAATTAGCTCAATTTTATTGCTAAAACAGGAATATAAACAGACGCAGATCACATTGGCAGAATATATTTCAATAAAAAAAGCCAAACTCTTTCTAAAAAAACACATAATTGGTCAAAAGGTTACATTCGCTGGGCCCTTGGCTACAGTTCAAAAAAGCTCACTCCATCCTCTATACTTTCAAACTCAAAAACCTTAACAGGGGAAAATATGACATTACAAATTTATAACCATTTCAAAGACCGATTTCAGAAAACATCACCACCTTGCTTGTTTCCATTCCACTTTGGCATCACAACAGATCATCATAACATATCCAGAAAAGACATAGCTACAAAAATCCAAGCATATCCAAATAACTCTCACCCCGGAGTACATGCCATCCCCAAATTTATACTTCATCATCTGAACTACTTCACAACACCAATAATATTAAATATGATTACCTATCTCTCTAACCAGATCCACTCAATTGAGCAGCTCTACCCGGTATCGCTAGTCCCCTTCCTCAAAAAGCCCATTCACCCTTCTCCACTAACCAACCTCAGACCAATATCCATGTCCCCTCTTATTATAAAAATTATTGAATCCATAGTCAAAGACAAAATTCAGCCTTTAATTCTACCAAAAATTTCTACATACCAGTTTGCTAAAAAAGGCAGCTCCATACCGGAAGCACTTGTCCTGTTTAAGACAATAATAGATGAAGTCAGACTAACCAAAAAAACTGGGCCAGTGGTGATTCAGCTTGACATTGAAGCAGCATTTGATTCAATTCCAATTCTGAAACTGCTGGAAGAAATCAGTAGCTACAACATTCCTATACCTCTGATGTACATACTAGCAAACCTACTTCACAATAGAGATATTCACATTACGCTCAATGGCAAGATGTCTCCAAGCTTCCTACCCCACACATCCATCCCACAGGGATCCCCTCTGAGTTCCCTGCTTTTTATCACCTATATCAATCCATTACTTGCTGAAATAGAGGCAAAGATACCTGGAATATATATAAGGGACCTGAAACAACAAATAAACCATCTTTCCTACATGGATGATATAGTGGTGTTCCTGCCTTCTAAAAAGTCACTTCCTAAATTACAATCTATTCTTGAGAACTACACATTAACACATGCACTCAAATTTAACAGAGAAAAAACAGCAATATGGAACATTTTCACTGGCCAGCCAATTGCATCTCTAACCAAAACCACACCACATAACTTTCTTGGAATTCCATTTCATCTCTCACTTAATGCCACAAGAAGCACAATACAGAATCAGTTACTGCCAGCTATAGAAAAAATAATTAATTCACTATCCAAAGCTTATCTGTCAATTCATAGCAAAATTTCTCTAATCAACATGTTAATAGTCCCAAAAATTAATTATTATGCACCAGTCATAAAATTCACCAACAGTTTTAAAAAAAAAATCAACTCTTTATCTATGAAGCTAATCTGGAATAAGAAAGCTACCTCCATTAGTATCAATAGCCTACAAAATCATACCAAATACAATGGCCTATCATTGCACTCAATAACAACCTTCTACTATCAAAAAGCCCATAACACTCTAGTAAAACTATCTACTAATTTTCCTATTTTCCAATCTTTCATTAAAATTCTACCCACTGATACCCCTCCACCAATAAAAAATAAATTCATAAATCAACTTGCCAAAATTAATACTAAGTTCAACAAATTACAGGTTAAATCATTTACAAAAATTAATTACTGGGAAGCACATTATTCTCTCAACAATGTAGACTCTCTCATAAATACAAGCAGTATACTCAATGTCACAAACAAATCACTTATATCAAAATTTAAGTTTTGGTACCTTGAGCCAAAATATCTGGACTTCATTATTAAAATCAACCTCAGTGCCCTACCAACCAATTCATTCCTGGCAACCAAAATGAAATTTGCCAACATTGACCTAACGTGCTCTCTATGTCATAGAGAGGATGAAACCATGAATCATTTCATTCACACCTGTCCCACCTTGCAAACTTATAGAGACTTAATCTCCACAATCACTCGCAATTCAAAAACCACCCTTCAAACATTAATTGAAAACATTCCCCAAGGTTTTTTTACCACAATTAGAATAACAATTTTTCTCCTGTTCACACTTTGGTTCCTCAGGTGTCATTTTGTTTTCAATCCCACCTCGCGCAAATACCAATCATTATTTATAGACAAATTAACCAAGATTAAAAATAGAGATAATCTAATAGCTCCCATAGATATAGTTACATCCACCTGGAGCCTAATTAAATTCCCAGATACCTCTAAAAATCACAAGGACAGAAATAATTAATAACTCAAGAAAAATGAACTCATGTTTTCACCAGTCAGCCTCAGAACTGTACAAATTCCTGCCACATCAGGACTTTAGTGTCTATTACTGAACATTATTCCCTATAGAACTCTAAATAGAACTTCAACCTTTTTCAAGTCTACACATGTACTGCCAATAGTAATTGTAACATAATTGTAACAAAATTCATGCTAATAAAATAATTTTTAAAACTAGTAGTAGTAGTAGTAGTAGCAGCAGCAGCAGCAGCAGCAGCAGTAGCAGTAGCAGTAGCAGTAGCAGTAGCAGTAGCAGCAGCAGCAGCAGCAGCAGCAGCAGCAGCAGCAGCAGCAGCAGCAGCAGCAGCAGCAGCAGCAGCAGCAGCAGCAGCAGCAGCAGCAGCAGCAGCAGCAGCAGCAGCAGCAGCAGCAGCAGCAGCAGCAGCAGCAGCAGCAGCAGCAGCAGCAGCAGCAGCAGCAGCAGCAGCAGCAGCAGCAGCAGCAGCAGCAGCAGCAGCAGCAGCAGCAGCAGCAGCAGCAGCAGCAGCAGCAGCAGCAGCAGCAGCAGCAGCAGCAGCAGCAGCAGCAGCAGCAGCAGCAGCAGCAGCAGCAGCAGCAGCAGCAGCAGCAGCAGCAGCAGCAGCAGCAGCAGCAGCAGCAGCAGCAGCAGC
>JAQFVV010007458.1:0-87752 GCA_028023455.1 Epiperipatus broadwayi | reverse complement strand
TTGTACTACTACGTTCAGTTACGTATTGCTTTGCGAGAAGAGTAGTTTCAATTATTAGTCTAAGAGCTAGTTTGGAAGTCAAGTGGCATATTATAATAAAATTATTATACTATTATAACAATAGGGATCATGAATTGATAGTTGATCTGAAAAATGTATGTGTTAGAGAAATAAGATTAGGGATTTTCAGATGAGAGAACATAACACAGACATTCCGTCTTATATAATTGTAGCTATTGAAAGTGATAGATGCTGAGAACGAAAAATAAAGTAATGGAATTAAATGGGGAGGATTTATTTGTGATAATTGTTATCTAGTACTAAATTAAATAATAATTTTATATTATGAACATAGATTATGAGTTCTCTGCATTAATTACTGATTTGTTTCCAGTCAGATATAAATGAGAACTGTATATAGTATTTTTTGTAGTTACCACTCGAGATCAGATATTTCTAATAAAGTTGTGGAAGAAAGTTGTCTCATTATTATAAATTTTATAATAAATTTATCATGAAATATTTACATGACTCATCCGAGTTTGAAATTAAGACCACATAGATTGAATGGTTTTATCAATATTATTGTTATTATTATTTTTTTTGAGAGACAATTTAATTACTTTCTCCAGTATCTTCTATAGTCTTAAATATGGCTAATGATGATGATCTCTGGAGGGCATTACAATTTATAGCTGCAATTTGGCGCCCCTTGTATATTTGATTCTAAAGTTAGTATAAGGATTTAATTGACTAGCTACTTGAAATAAATGAGAGTTTATTGAGGTTAAATAAGTGAAAGATTGCGCTGAGAATGTTGAGGTTACAATATATATATATATATAGTAAACTATTAACTGTGCAGCTCTTTGGTGGCACTGTTTCTAGTTAAAAACAGAGTCGTTATAACATTACCGGGCCGCTAGATTTTTTTATCTAATAGATCATATTATGACATACGGCTGTAATTTTTTTTTTTTGGAAATTTAATATATTGTTGTTGTTTATTTAGGACATAATTATTTTTTTTAATATATTTTGTTGTTTGTTTTGGACATTTTTTTTTTAATATATTGTTGTTGTTTGTCTTGGACATAATTATTTTTTTGGTTTTCATTTGATAAGTTTAAAACTATAAAAGAGAATTTGACCTGTTTTTTGGATCTCAAAAGTACATAATTTTTGACATACACCTATATTTTTTTTTGGGGGGGATTTCCAATCTAAATCTACTATTTCTTTTTTGCAGACGTCTTTTATTTTTTTGTTTTGGATTCGATACATTTCAAAGTAATAAGGGACAGTTTTAACTTTTTTTTGAAATATCTCAAATATACACAATTTGCTTTACATACGACTTTTTTTTTTTTGTTGTTGTTGTTATTTAAAATTAGAATTGACACTTTCTTTTTGAATTATATTAAAAATGAGGGGGTTTGCTGTTGATTGATTTAGCAAAAAAAAGTCAAACCTGTCCGATAAACTCTGCCTCAGATTTCTGTATTTGCTTATAAACAAAAAGAATTGTTTGGTATTTTATCTTACATTTATAAATATGGGGTTTTTTTTTTGGACGGCGTGTTTTGATTTTTTTTTTTTAATAATAACAAATAAAACGGGGTTTTGATTTTTTTGTTTTTTTTATTAATAATAAATAAAACAGGACTTTCTTTTTTCTCTTAGATTTATAAATACGGGGTTTTTTTTTGTGTCGGCAGGTTTTGATTTTTTTTGCTTTTTTTAATAATAACAAATAAAATGTCCAAAACAAAAACCAAAAAGTCAATCGCGGTATTGTTTTTTTAACACAAAAAATATGTATGTTAACCGGTTTTGTTACTATCTGTAGAATTTATTTATTTATCTCTTTTAAAAGTCGTACAAGTTTGTTAAAGATTTTTTGATTTCATAACAAATAAAATGTCTTGTATTTTTATTCTTTTTTAACAGCTAAAATTAGCTCGCGTTCATTTTTAAAATCTACTTAACGTGCTGTTTATTAATTTAAAACAACAACAACAAAAACCTCTTTTGCTTCTAAACGAAATGAATAGGTATGTCAAAAGAAGAAGTATTTTTTTTAACAAAGAAAAGTCCATCAATCAATCAAGAGATGTCCAACAAACTATGCCACCCGTTTTTAACACTGTCATTCTGGGTGTTAATTACATGATTTACAGATAAAAATAATCGCAAACAAAATATAAATTCTTTCCAGAAAATAAATTTATTAACCACATATTACAGAACTAAATCAACTGCAATGAATAGCAGGATGTTTTGGGCTTGCAAAAAATGCAACTGCCTCCCTTTCTCTGTTTGGGATGTCCCACAAATATAATAATGTGGTAGATATTTTGTTCTTCTTTTCAACTTTCGTCCAGTCATGACAGAAACGGTATTTTTCTGCAAACAACTCCAATCGTCTGCCAGAGAGCTTGAGAAATTTAATTTTTGTCTTTTTGACCTCCAAAAAGCCAAAATTAGCCAAAAAAAATTTTTGATTAAATACTTCACACATATGCTGAAAATTACTAGTAATGATAAAATCTTTCAGCTTAAAAATACAGAAAATCATAAACATCAACAAATAAACAAGGGGAAGTGACAATACTCACACGATCATCTTAAATTCTAGCAATTTTCACATTAGGTCAATATGCATAGGAATCTAACTAGTAATGAAATCAATCGGCAAACTATAATGATCATAGTATTGTTAATAGATGTAGTGTTATAGAACACGGAAGAACTGGTCGCATATCCAAATGACTACATATGATCTACTTGTATATTACTCGATCACTTGTATATTAGCCGCGAGGTTTTGAATGCAAAAAGCGGTATAATTCTGTGTTTTTACACAGAAACAGTGTTAACAATAAAGCTTTATAGTGAATAGTTTACTAGAACCATATATTTTTATTATGGGGTGTATGTCACTTATATGTGAGTATGCTTTATAAATAAAACGAGCAAATCAAATATAAAGATCATAGTGAAAATTAATAAAATTAAAATGTTCGTTTTCCGTTTTCTCACCTCTCCTTTGTTATCTTTTTTGAGTAGTTTTGCTTATTATATCTTCAGCTATAAGACTAAAAAAGTTAGGAGTAAATTTTAGATTCAGTTTATTAAATATGAAGTCATTATATTATTCTTTAAAATTCTATTTTAATTAATAAAAACCAACACTTGCACAGCCTTAAGCTTAACAGAGATAATATATTAAGTTATATTAAAGAAATTAATTATAATTATTTTGCGTATATTTTAATATATTATATCTGCAGAGTAACAACAGACTTGTTGGCTTTTTATTAATTTTATAATTTGTAGCAGAATAAATTTTCTTTTGTAATTAACCTTCCTTTCTTCAAAGAGTAAACTTGTGGTTAGCATCTTTTTTCAAGCGTTCGATGTTAGCAAAGTTTCCATTGCCTTTTAGTAAAACTTACTTATGTAAAACTTGTGGGTTAAATAAATTTAAAATTACAACTTTATTTTTCGTAATAGATATCTAAATATACTATATTTCGATTGACTCGTTCTAAATCAAAGAGATTTCGCGAGTACTTTTGGGTAATAGGAATTGTGGAATTCCCATCAGCGAAGTATTAACATCTTCACGCTCAAGTTCTTACCGCGAAGAGGGGGGGGGAAAAGTAGGTTGAAGTAAAAAAGGGGTTGTTATCTTTTAATTAGGGTTACTCTCTTTTATTCCAAAGATTAGGGCTTGTGAATAAGACCTATTGTCTTGCTAGCACATGGTTAAAGATCTATTACCTTAGTAAATAGTAATTAACTCAAATTTTTGTTTAAGAAGATTAATATGTTTAGTAGTCATGATAGAGCAGTTTAATTTTTTTTAGAGTCCATTTGTACTCCCATGGAGGCCGCACATTTTTTATTGTTACACAATATTGTAAATCTCTAAAAATTTTGTTCGATTGAAAAAGAGATTCGAAGACCAAGAAATAAATAAAATTTTTTTTTATAATCGGAGCGAGATGCCTAAAATATGTTTCAAATTGGGGATTAAAAACACATTGATGTATGAAATACTTCTCCAGTTTTCCAAAATAAAAATAAATAGTAAATGTAAACATATAAATTTCAAAATTTCTTGAATTTCGGACAACCATACTTACAAAAATATAATATAAATTTTACCACACTAACAATTTGTTATATTTGTTATTAAATAATTTAAATTTCTTGATTACATAACCTCAGAGTGTTTATATTTATAAATCACAATTAGGACTCAATCGGATTAAGCCTCATAACGCTTTTTACTAAACATTTAATATTGTATCGGCAAAATATAATGTAAAACAATTTAATGTATGCTTTCTACTTGTAATATCTTCTCGTTTCAATAGGTATTATAATAAAATATTTAAAGTGTGATATTAGATGTATTTTTTTTTAATTACTTATTCGAATTGCATTAAGATTTGACAAATAAAAAATGTCACCATATATTTAAAAATAACATCATTGTTTTTTTTTGTTTTTTAAGGGTCATAAGAATAAAACGGGGGGGATCAAGAACCTGCAACTCCGGGCATTTCCGGGGGCAGGGTAGGGGATCTCTCGACAAACCAATGCAAGATATCTCACGTCATCGTTTATTTCATGTAAGTAAAAAAATAAAAATATATAAAACACATTGTTTATATATGTTTATATTTATTTTCAAATATCATACGTAGTAAAACTTATCAATACAAAATCTCGTGAACAACAATAAAATTTAATCTCATTTCAAACGCACTATTATTCAATTTTATTAAAGATCAAAATAAATCCCAAATTAAATTCAGTCCATTATAAACAAATTTTTATCTCTAATACAAAAATGGATATTCTTGAGCCATTTCGTAATCCCTTGGAACTTCCTTTCTTGACGACGCACATATATAAGACAGATATATAAAAAAACAGAATCTTGAAGGGGCAACTTACGAAGATTAAAAAATAGGCAAAACTCACTATATGTGTTGCCACTCACGTGTTTGTGCACTCAACTGGATGCCAGATTTAGCATAAAATCCTTAACTAAATTTTACTCTATCCAGTCTCCAGACTAGCCTTTGGATTCTGGTCTCCGTCAATGAGGAGTTTCTTAAATCTGAGAAAAGATCTGCACCTAGACCCTAGGATCAAATGCAACTATCTAGCAGCCACCTTTTTAAATATTATAGTTTTTTGAAGCTAATACTCATATTTTTGTAGTTGGGTGTGGTGTGTGGTCGCTCATATTTATGCAGCTAAGCCCAGATAAAAGGCATCGCTGGAGGGTTGCATTAGGGTCCCAAGATCTAGGTGCAGTGCTCTCAGACCTGTTGCTCCTCACTGATGAAGCACACAAGCCAGAAACTAGTCTGGGGATACAGGGTAAGTAGGACCCATATGGGATTTAATGCACAAGCCTTCTGGGAATCCATTGATTACTCTAGCTTGCAGTGAGTGGCAATACATATAATGAGTTTTGCTCAGTTTTAATAGCAGTTACGAGCAAGCATAAGAAATGTTGATCATGTGATGTTTACTGGCTTAATAAGATAAGTATGTAAATCAATTTATTGCATTTGTCTTAATGATGATTTAAAAGAAATTATTTTTAAATGTTTCTTTTGACTAGCAATATGTTATTTATTTTCAGATAAGATATTATTTTTTCATTATTGTTTACTTAAATGCTGCATTCTGATGGTTAAAATCCTGAATAACAACTATAATTTTTAATGATTAATAAATTTAAGAAAATATTATTTTTATTAATTGATATAGCACTCCAATTTAATACAATATAACCATTTAGACGTTTTTATAGTACATTCTAGAATTTCAATATTGGGGTTACATTTTTTCTTGACTAAAAATTCAAAATAAATGGCTTTTTCTTTTATATTTCAACTTAGTATATTTCAATGAGGGATTGCAGCCGTCTTTCTGGCCTGGGGGCACCTCACAAGATAGTCATCAGCGCTACTCTTCCATCTTCATATAGATCAGTATTAAATATGACAGTTTTGAATAAAACACGATTGGGTATGTACTCGCAATGAAAATTTAATAAGATCTTTCTAAAACATCAGTATTTTATGTTTTTGTTTGTGATTAATCACATTTTTTCTCCACAATGCATATTTCTTTGTTAGTTAGCAATATTTATGAGTAAATATTGATGTAACGTATTTTGGCCATGAATATGAAGAAAAACTTGAAATTAGCTAGGCATATATTAATTTGATTTCCAATTGTTTTGATTCTCGGCCCCCGCCCTTCTTCAAGCGGGATTTTTTTAAATCGCTTTATATTTTAGCGACATTTCTTTATAATAGGGATTTCCTGAGAAATAGCTGAGCCGTAAGAATGTTACACATAGTGTTTAGACTATGTGATATATGTTTTACTACAATCTACTAATCCATAATTAATTGAAAACAGAATCACGACTAAAGTACTTGCGCGGCTGAAAACTGACCGTGACTTTCAAATACTTCATTGCAAGTAAAATTGGCTGAATCTCAAGTTAATGTTTCCGACTATGAATTTTCCCAAATGTATGCTCAAAATATATGTTTTTGAGCGAGTAATTGTTTTAATTTAAAATAGCAAATGTAAATCTTTTGGCAATTGAATTTATAATTATTTTTATTTAGAATTTTTAATGAACTTTTCATGCCTAAAGATTTTCAAATATAATCTGCTGTGGTTTTTTTTTATATTTTATGTATAGTTCAATTTAACTTACTTCTCAGAATTTATATATTAACAATAGTTATTTACATCTTCTATTAATGCTTTATAAAATTGTTAGGGAAACGCAAAGCTTTTGGGGTCAGAATAGTATTCTTAAATTATTTTTAAATTAAAGGGTTATAATAAAAAATAATTAATAATTCTGACGTCAATCGGTCGTTACATTTTATCGTTTGCTTTATTTTATATGCTTAAGCAATTAAATCTAAGGGGGTTTACTAAATTCGGCTTATCCTGATAAAATATAAAATAGGGAATGTTGCTTATCATGTTGTTACTAATTCATCTCATGTTTAGTATTCCTTCAGTTGCCGAAATTATAGTAGAATTTTGTTAGTTAAATATTAATTAGAAATTCATTTTTGATATTGTATGTAGCATATTCGTATAGAATTAATTTAGGGTGAAATCTGCTCTATAAAATTACCTGCATTATATATTTAATTATATAGATAATATATGATGAGTCATATCGCATTTTTGATCTTATATAAATGTATAATTAATATTATAATGTGAATTTAATAATCGGGTAATGTGCTACTATATATATTTTTTGTATTTGTTTTAAATAATGATGACTCTTCCCGGAATATAAAAATACTATGTTTCGAATATTCTTGCGCTGTATTTTCTTGAATGATGATGAAAATTCCAGCATGGTAATTAATGTGTATTAAGATCGGTGATACTACCTTCCGTTTTATTATAAACTTGTTGATACAAAATGTTGAATTTTAATTATGGACTTTAAACATATCCATGTTCTACTAAGCTTAATTAAATAAATGATGTTTGTCGCATATGAAAGAAACAATGTTTTGCATTATAAATAGTAGCTTATATCAAACCATTAAATAACAGGGGGCTATTCCCGTCTCTATAATATATTTACATAACTTATGAAATAAACATAATATCCATTGTTAATATATATATATATATAATTATTTTCCAAGGGGAAACATCTCACAGTAAAAATAGTAATCAATATTTTTAAATTCTGTCAAGGCCGGTGCACCACCTTAAAATATTAAGAATGAAAATCCATTCTTACTATCAGTCCATTAAATATATATGGACACTAAAAGACTGCAACTTGACTACAGAGTTTGAAATATTGATACAATGAAGTTTAGAATAAACCTCTTAAAACATGAAATAAATATGTCACTCATAATGCAGACTAATAAATAGTCAATTATAACATTATAAACTGCAATACTTTTAAATCACCCATGTATTATTTAGAAATTATCTATCTATCCATCTATCCATTCATCCATCCAGGCCCATCTCATCTATCTATCTCCACTTCTCCATCTGTCTCGTCCTTCAGTTCGTCTGACTCTCGTTCGGTCTGTCTGTTCGCCTCGAATTGTCTTCCTGTTCGTTCGTCTGTCTCAAAACTGTTCGTACAATTTCGTTCAATCTCGTCTTTCAATTCGTCTGTCTGTTCAGTTCAGTTCAAAAAACAGCCTCAGTCTGTTCAGTTCAATCAGTCTGTCTGTTCGTTCGTTCCGTCTCAGCCCAGGCCTCGTCTCGCCCGTCTGTCTATCTATCTTCATCCACTCCATCTCATCTATCTATCTATCTCATCCATCCATCTATGTCTATCTATCTGATATCTATCTCATTCATCTATCTATCTATCTATCTATCCATCTATCTATCTATCTATCTATCTATTCATCTATCCATTCATCTATCTTATCTATCTGTTCTATGGCTATCTATCTATCTATCTATCTATCTATCTATCTATTTCTCCATTTCCACCCTCCATCTATCTATCCATCTATCTATCTATCTCATCCATTCATTCATCTATCTATCTACCTATCGGGTCACCGGTCTATTCATCAATCTATCCATCTATCTATCTATCTATTCATCTTTCAATCTGGAATCTGTTCCATTCATCTCATCTGTCTATCTATCTATCTATCTATCTATCTATCTATCTATCTATTCATCTATCTATCTATTCATCTTTTTATTCATTCATTCATCTATCTCATCTATCCATCTCATCTCATCTATTTATCTATCTATCTGGTTCATCTATCTATCATTCTATCCATATCTATCCATCTATTCATCTATCTATCTATCTATCTATCTATCTATTCGACTCACCCATCCATCTATATTCATTCATCTATCTATCTATCTCATTCATTCGATCTATCTGATCTATAGTCAATGTCTTATTTCAAAGAGGTCAACGATCCTTCGTGAATCTAGCTTGACATAATAAATATTAGTAATGGTTACCGAGTTTTTCGGCCTATGGTTTTATATATTCAGTTTTAAATATTAAATCTCTTATAGTTTCAATGCTTTTTTTTTTAGTGTAGTTCTAATTGTAACATAAATAAGAAATTTCTAGAAGGTAAATGTAGACAATCTTTTTTAATGTACGATGCTTTGAATTAGCGCTGCGTCAGTTTTGACAGCCATAATGCATTGTATCGTTCTCATATATATTTATTGTAAAACACACACATATATATAAAATATATTTATTATTTATATTTTGCAATAAAAATTTAAAAAAGGTAAATAAAGAAAAGAAATGAAGAAATTCTAAGAAATACACTAAAAGAATTTGATCAAACAGTTGTTTTATTAATTGAATTATAGGCGGGTAAACCCATTTAAAGTTAAGATTCAGAACCCAATTCTCTTCTTTGATTTTTTCCAAAAATTAATGTTATAAAACAAATAAGATATAATGTCAAGTTTTATAATGTAAATTAAAATAAAAATATAATTAAAAGTAAAAATAAACAATAAATTAATTCAATGAAAGTAAGATTTGAAAACTATTTTATTGGGCAGAGAAATGCAATAAAATTCCTTTTGGGTAAATTTCGGACCGAGCAAGATAGGAGATTAATCTAAAAGGAGGTGTTTAATAATTCAAATTAAAAATTAAAAGGTAAAATGTATTTTTTCAATTAAGAAGGTGTATAAAACACTTACTTGATAGTTGGATATAATCGTTAGTTAAAAAGAGATGAGACGGGCTCAAACTAATAAGGTCAAAGCAACATCATTTACCGCTAAGAAATTAATATATGTTTCAATATGTACCTTTCATTTTTCTAGCCTCCATTGTTATCAGTCTCCACAACCTGCTATCAATATCACTCCCATCATCAGGGATTTTTACACATTACTTTCATATTCCTATTCAGCAGTTCTGAAAAGAAAAAGAAATCATAATTGAGTACTAAATGACCAGTCACGTTTAGGGCAGTACCATCATAAACTTAAAAGACTCATAATCTGCGGTGAAAAGACTCATTCAAACTGTCGTACCAAGATAACATAATACTTAAGTGAAAACGGGGACAAATATATTGAATGCTGTTGATAGTCGCCCAGACATTATTAAGTGTAAATGAAAGAGATATAAAAATAATAATTTTCATTATAAATGTCATAATTGGTTGGTGTAGTGTGAGATGAATAATCACTTGTTAATCGATTATTTATATCTCCTGTTTTATAATTAGTATTTATATCTATTTTAGTAGTAGAAACAGAATCTACTGATGTTTATAGAATAAAAAGTGTTACTAAATATTATATGATCTGTTTTCTTTCCTTTACTTACATCACCAAGATTATAATATTGACCAGGATTTTTAGGTGCTATTGATTTATGATCACTGTCCCCTCTCTTTTTTATAGTTTTGAAGCTAAATTGATAAGTTTCCAAGAGCTGGACCTTCACTTCATGCTGCGTTTATAGCGAGCATTTTCCTGTCTCTATGGTGTTTCTATATGGTTGGTTAAAGTATTAGATGGTCTTGAAAAAAATAAATTCCTTTTGGAAGAATACAATACAGAAGTTACGCAGGTTTTATGATTGTGAAAAATATAAAAAAATAGGGAATTTCGAGTTTCAACGGGTTTATTGAAATGCGATTGAGAAAGTTAATCTTATCAAAAGTTACCACTCACTTCTTTATGCTTTGACGCGGAAGATCACAGGAGATAAAGTTACAGGCTCAATTTACAAATCAATATTTGTGAGATTGTGTTTCTTTAGGTAAATTAACTCAAATTCAATTTAATATTATATTTAATTGAAGGGGAAGTTTTTCAGTAGCGCAAATATATTTATTTATATTTTTATTTCATTTCTAAAAAGGGAAAAATTGCAAAAAGATGATTAAATAAGAAATAAAATGTTTAAATAAAAATTAAATAAATGGTAATTAAATAGTGATATTAATTAAATATAAATAAAGTAAAACCATAAAATTGTTTTTTTTCCACTTTTTTTACCCTTAAAATCCCAGTGATTTTTACAATATATTTGGTTTCAGTGATTTGTAATATTGTAATAACTTCTGTATTTCAATTGTTTTTAATATTTAAAATGCTGTATATTATATTTTGGTTCAGATCATTGTAAAGTCAGTTACAATAGGCTACATTTATGTTTTTGTTAATTATTCGAAATAAACCATTGTGAAGTTTTAAATATTGTCAAGAAGATCAAACCTATTGAAATCTAATTCATTTAAAATTTGTATTAATAATGGGAAGATTATTTCATTTGTTATTATTACATATATATATATAATGCAATAATAAATTATTTAATTATAAAATAAAATACGACTAATATTTTAGAAAAAAATACTGTGTATATATTGTAATTTTTTGTTTAGTAAGGATGAATTGTTTAGATTAATTTATTTGAAAATTTTAAATTCCAATGTTAATTAAGGGCATAATGTATATAATGTATTGAGGATCTTTAAAAATTTAGTTAAAAGTAAATAAACATGTTTGGTTGTATAATATTGTTTAGGACGGGGAAACAGTTAACTAAAAGATAAATTATAAAATAGAATAGGGGAAAAAACTGGCCATAATAAATACTGCATTAATAAGTCTTCTGGTGTTAAATACCTTGCATTCGTGCTGTAAGCTCAATTACATGCGTACAAACGGTGATAGTAGGGATCTTTACAGGTCTTTAACACAAGCTTATTTTTGAAGAAATGAGGGAAAGTAAATTTTGGTAAATAGATTATTTAATACTAATTATTATATTTAATAATTCTACTTAAAAAATCATTTGATTAAAAGTGGTGGTTACGGCATACAAGTGCTTATTTGATTTGTAATCTTAAAATAATTATTCTAAATTTTGCTATAATATTATTTTATGTAATATTTTGTAAATTAAATCATTTATTTTATTTTTAATTAATTTCATGAGCATTTCATATATTTTTAAAAATCACATGATGTGTAGATTTCCACACGTCATTTTCGTTTATTTTTCTCGTAAGTTGAAAAATTCATTTAAAATTTTAATATAAGATTTAAAATAGTATATTTGTTTATTATAGAATAAATTAATTATTGTTGTTATAAAAAGAAAGTTGGGTTTTTAAAAATGAATGTAATAAGTAAAAAGTAGATTTTTATTTTATCGTATTTGGGCCATTTTAAAAAGTTTTTTGTGCAATAATAAATATTATGATATGATTTTAAAGTTATTTTGAGAAATTCTTAATTGATTTAAATAAAATATAGTTCTGTAAATATTTGATGAGTCATCATTTATCTTTTAACTATTTTTCTATTTTTGTGGTGGGGGAGTAAAATAAGCATTGTTGAATTGACCAATAAAATGTGTAGTTTGGGCAGGTAAAAAACATTTAAAAATTAGGGCTCTTTGTACCGTTATTGTTATTACTAGGACTACAATTTATATTGATACTTAAAATAATATTAAACAATCGGGTTTCCGGTAAATTTACTGTTTAAAAAATTAGACTACCAGTAATAAATAATTTTTTTATTTTAACATTCTTAAAAGAACGCGGTCCAGTAATTTATTATTAAAAGATTGTGTACCACGTATATGTTAGTATTAAAAAATGAAGTAATTCATCATCTACCAATTTATTTAGTTTACTAATATTGTATTTAAACATGAAGTATAATTATTGTTAAATTTTAAATTGGGGAAAATATCAAAATTAAGGGATTTTTTCTATTAGGCATAGAATGTTAACCTATCATAATAAATACTCCTTATTTGCTATGGATATTAGTAAGTTGGATTTCAGGAAAATTTTTGAAAATTTTCCAGAAATGGAAATTATAAAAAATATATATATTTTTTTGCTTAAAGTTTATTTAAAATAAGATGGCACGTTTTGTGAAAAAAAACTTGGCAGAGAATTATTTTAAGATGCTAAAAATATTTTTTTATGAAGAAACATTGAATAATAGATTTTAAACTATTATAATAATTTTAAAGACATAAAAAGTTAAGATTGTTATACAGTTTTTTCATAGCCGTATTGGGAGGAGTGTGAAAGTAAAGTTGATTACTGTATGCCGGTCATACGAAAGGTTTTGCAAAGAGTTTTATGGAAAATATTTTAAACCATGTAAAAAAGACTGACAAATGCTAAGAATTCTATTTGTTGCAACAGAGTAAACAGACAGTCGGGAAATTTTGGATAAAGTATAAAAAGCTCTTAAAATTATTTTATTGCATAATATTAAAAATACTTTCAATATTCAATTTAAGTGAAAATGGAATTTATGAATTATTTAAAAAAAAGAGCAATGGTTATTTAAATTAATCCAGATATTTATTGTTTATTTACCATGTTTTTGTTACGGGAATTGCTGTTAATTTTAAAAAATGGAACTATCAGAGTACGCGTATTTCTGCTCAGAAAAGGGATCAACAATGTTGTACAGGAGAAAAAGACATCTTCTTTAAAAAGAATTTTTTGGAGGAATTTCTTTGGTAACATTAACTTAAATTTATTTTTTACTAACTTTCATATTAATGCTTTTCACCATACTAAGATTAGGCCAGGCGAACATTAAATTAATTGTTTTCAACTTAGTGATTAGATTATTTTATAAAAATCTTTAATAATTTAAAAAAAAACTTAATATTTTTAAAGGCACAATATGGAATAAATGACAAATCAGTCAATGTTTTATTTAGTTTTTAAGACATTAGAAATATCAATTGAATAATGTTAGTGAAGATATTATTGATGGTAACAATTGTAAAGAATTTTGGCGTTTTTATAATGCATTTTTTTTTATTTTATTTTTAGTGGGGATGTATGAAATGTATATGAAAAAACATGATGCATACACATAGCTTATAATTTATTTATTCATTTTAAAAATATGCATACTTCTTTGTTTATATTATAAGTATATTTTAATATAAGAGAAATATAAGTATATGATTCTACTATAACTGAATCCTAGCGTTTACTTTTAAGCGAAGTAGCGTAGTATTGTGTATATCAATTTCGATTGTTTATATTTTGGTTTTAATATTATTAAAAAATAAAGTAATATTTTTTTATTGATCAGTTTGGTTTTATACGTGAATTTATTTTTATTGTTATAGAAATGTGGGAAAAATCCATCAATTAAGGTGATAGATTTCTACGGATAATAGCTTGGTAGTAAGTTAAATGAAACCGAGGTAATGTCTTATGTAAGGATTTATTTATATATTGGAATAAAAGGGTTGAAAATAATGATTATGCGTGCATAGATAACTTAGTTCTACAACTACAATACTACTTATAGCGGGTTTTCGGTGGTAAAGTTGAGTTGAATAAATTTGGTAGAGCTGAATAAATATCATAGATATTACACTTAGGAGAGAGGTTATTAGAATAAAGAAGTCATAAATCATTTATTATACACTGCCACCATGATGAATATTGGATAAGTGGTATTATTGAACTAAAACTCTAGTTTATCCCATATACTTACAATCTGTTTACTTACTATCAAAATTTTTCGGGTTGCATCATGAAGGACGGTATTGAACATATGAACCTAATGAAAAAGTTTGAAATGCAGACTCTTGTTATTGAAGAAAATACAGATAGGTTATATTATTTTAAGTAAAGATAGAAATTAAATGCAAAAAAGAGTACTAAAATATGGTTAGTCAGTAAAGAATCATAAAACTTTTCATATTTGGAATTGATTATTATTTACTACAAATGGATAAATGATAATCAAAGTGGGTTTATAAAGATGTTTAATTATTAAGTTTTAAAAGACTTAATTGTGATGCATATTTTGCCAAGTGTAAGTAACCACAAGTTTTATAAAAGTTATTTTATAATAACAATACATACATTCTATCTGACATTAAAATTAATAATTAGTAAGCAGTTTAGTTTAATTGCTGTGATATTAAGTAAGGTTATCCACATTATTAATAAATTACAAATGACTATTGGAATAGGAAATTATTTTTGAAAAAAACTAAATAATAATAAACATATAGAACTAATTAATTTATGTTATATTTTAAAACAACTTATTGACTTAATAAAACTTAATAGAGATGTAATAGAGATGCTATGATAATATTTTTTAAGTAGTAGATATTTTTTTTATATAAACAATGTTCTGTATTCTATGATTGATTTTACTTAATCTATTTTCTTTGAATGTACATAAATGGGTGTAAACAAAGTTCATGAATATTGTAAATAATGTACATATTTTAGTGTTGATTTTGTTAATAAAATTTGTTAAATTTGTTTTATAAACTTTGGTGTTGACTCAATTTCTCCACATGACAGTTACATAATCACAGATAACTAGAATTAAGATATAATATTTGCAAAACATAAATAAAACTATTATTTAAGAATTATAATATTTTATTGATATGATTTTCTTTAAGAAACTTCATTTATTATACCATGATTATGGTCATAGAATAACCATAAAATATTTTACACAGAATTATAGTATTATTTTGGTTACCCCATATTTTCATAATATAAGGTCATACCACATATTTATTTAAGATACTCTATGGATAATAAAACATTACATTATAATATTATTATTTATTATACATGATTAATATTATAACAAGAAAAGAGATGAGATTAAAGTATACATTGAATACTATTATTTTTATTTTATTACTATTGGTATTTGTCAGATGTAATTAGGAATGATATTAATCTCTTATCATGCTTGATTACAATGATTATAATTGCTTGGAATTATTTTAAAAGAATCTGAGATTATTTGAGCTAGACTACTTAGATAAAGATATGATGATTATTTTATTGAGATAATTTTAATTAAGTAAGTAATTATTGAAGATGTAGGAATGCTATAGATTTATTGTTTGAGATAATAGTAGAGAATAGTATTCTCATTCCATTGAGAAAATATCTTATGGGATATTGGCACAATGTATTCGTCTTGCCACTTTTAAACTCACTTCATAGTCTCCTGATTTTTATTGGATATTTATTTATTATTTTAGGAAACAAAACTATATTATTATTTATTAGGTAAAGCTAGTTTAATGATTTATAGTATTAAAGGGTACATTATTATTGATTGGATACATTTTTAAGTGAACATATTATTTATTTGAGCTAGACCAATTTGCTATTATTATATATTTTCCCAAAGTGAGGGTACAATATATAAACTATTGGATTAATAAACTGTAATGTATATATATATATATATATATATAAAATTGAATATTAATTTATAGTCAAAGGATTTAGGGACAGCCTGAGGCTAAGTTAGGTGGCCGTGTGTGAAAATAAAACTGATTTTATTTTTTATCTGTAATAAATGAAATGTATTTAAACAATAGGCATTTAAAAATTTAAATGTATTTAAACAATAGGCAGTTAAAAATCTCAGCGTTTTAGAGAACTACACGCAAATTGTATAAAACCAAAAACTTTTTACAAATCATTCTTCTGGTCATAATATAGCAGCTATAACGATAGAAAGCAGTTTAAACTAAAATTTAAAATACTAAAATGGTATTTTGTTTTTTTCTTTTATTTAAATCATAAACATTTTTAAAAGTCAAATGCTGTAACTAAAATTTTGCCAAATTCAGAAGAAAGAAAGTAAATTAAGAAGTAAGAATAATTGATAATTTTTGTAATAATTAAAGCATGTTTTGAAAGTTGTTGGAGTAATTTTATTAATATTTTAATCTTTTCAAAAAGAATAATGAAAATTAATCTGCTGAAAATTGGAAAAAGAAAAAAAATGAAATAATTTTCTTAATATATATATATATATATTGAAGCAGATGATCTGATGCTCAGATCCTACTTCACAGCTCACATCCAATCTCCTACCATCTAACTATGTTCAAATCCATCCTTACACATGTATATATATATTTATTAATATGTATATTTATTTTGCGTTAGTATTTTACATAAATAACGTGGATATTTATAGATCTTAATATAAAAACACTTAATAAATAAATATTTAATATTATTTTCATGTGTATGCATGCGTAAATTATATATATATATATCAGTATAGGAGATTGCTAATAAATCATTAAAATTATGTTATATATAAATTGTACTTAAAATCATATATGAAACATTATTTTTCATATGTAATTTAGCAGTCAGAAATGATGCAATTCTTTTAAAAAGTCTCTCAAAAACAATTACCCGGAAAAGCCATTAGTTAAAAGTAAAAATATTACAATTTTGTAATAGTAAATAAACCCATTAGTGAAAATTTTATCCACACCAGCTTGTTTTAAAATCATAAGACTTATTTTAAAACAATCGTTCGAGAAACTGATAACAGAATTGCATTGTTTCAAAAGTCTTTCCAGATAAAAAAGTATCCAGTCAGCCAATTTTAGATGTACATTAAGTGCTTAAACTGCCTCAGGTCCAGCAGTAGTTGCCATGCACTAGCAACAAAATAGAAGTATAAATATTGCTGTATTTGAATCCAAAAAAAAAGAAAAAAGACAACCAAATTATGATGATGCCAAACCAAATCAACATCTATTTAATTTTCATTTAATGTGCCACGAGTAGGGAAAATTTCACCATCCCCTCCATTACAATGTGCTTTTTCCATAGCGAAGCTTTGGATCCCATACTGATGAACTCTTAATGCCTGCCAATAAAGTAATGCTGACTATCATGTCATATATTTAAACCCTAGATCTAGTGAATTAATGATGATGAACATTATGCTTATCAAAGACTGCTATTCCAGATATCAAGGTAAAAGAACTTTAGCCACTCTTGATTATCCAATTCCACCTTCTTTATAATCCTGATGCTCTGTTCTGATACTAAATTTAAATGTTTTCATATTATGTAACTTTCTATAACTCTATATAACTGATCCTGATTGAGCCTTTTTTAATATTTTTTTTTTCTTTATTTCCATACGGCAAATAATTCTAGTATAATATGTTTATGTGTTTATGTTTTCTTTAAAATGCCAATAATAATTTCCAAAATTGCTAACACATATTTTATTTCTATTTTTCCTACCTTTACTTATTGGGTAATTAAGCACATAAATTAATTAAAAACAAGTCTTACGCAACTTGTGCAGGTGTTCGCAATTTTGGAAAATAAAGTCATTAAATTATAAAATTTGCTATAGAAAACAGATCAACATCTGTTTTCCTAAAATGTTTATTTTTTTTCTTTCTAAATAATAAGGCGTTATTTTAACTTTAATGTATCTTATATATATATATATATATAAGTATAGCGGACTTGAACTCAGACTTTAAAGCACCCTTCAACTATCCAAACCATCTCATACAACTGATACACATGACCACACACATGTAGAAAAGATTAATAAGCAACAATATAAAACCAGCACTCATCAGTTGGTCCAGACTATCATCTCTCACACACATATATATAATCAATGCTCAGTTTATATTAAGATAGCTAATCTTCATACTTTAATAGACAAGATTCAATCTACTGCAACCTCCAACTCTTCAGCCATCCATATCATTGAAAATATGATGATGAAAACTCAAATCCCATGCTGATGCTAATATTATTGCCATGCCCATGTTGACCTGAAGTCACTCTGACCCCTCCTGTATAAGACAGTATCCATTAAATATGTATAAGATGGATGGACAGGATACAAGCTTGATATGTAAATATTTGAAAACCAGGCACTCTTCACAAACCTGGGAGCTTAATTGTAAGTATAGAGGATTTGAACTCAGATTTTCAAGCACCCTTCAACTATCCACACTATCTCATACAACTGATACACATGACCACACACATGTAGAAAAGATTAATAATCACCAATATACGTATTTCATGCTAAACCAGCTCATCAGTTGGTCCAGATTATCATCTCCCACACATATATATAATCAGTGCTCAGTTTATATTAAGATAGCAAATCTTCATACTTTAATGGACAGGCTTCAATCTACTCCAACCTCCAACTTTTCAGCCATCCATATCATTGAAAATCTGATGATGAAAACTCAAATCCCATGCTGATTTTCAATGATATGGATGACTGAAAAGTTAGAAGCTGCAGTAGATTGAAGCCTGTCCATTAAAGTATGAAGATTTGCTATCATAATATAAACTGAGCATTGATTATATATATATATATATATATATATATATATATATATATATATATATATATATATATATATATATATATATATATGTGAGAGATGATAGTCTGGACCAACTGATGAGTGCTGGTTTAACATTAAATACATATATTGGTGATTATTAATCTTTTCTACATGGTTGTGGTCATGTGTATCAGTTGTATGAGATGGTGTGGATAGTTGAAGGGTGCTTGAAAATCTGAGTTCAAATCCTCTATACTTACAATTAAGCTCCCAGGTTTGTGAAGAGTGCCTGGTTTTCATATATATATATATATATAATCATAAGTTCTTCCAAACTATTACCACCATCCCAGTTGTTTATGTATCAATTTTATTTATTTTCATAAAGTATTTATTAACCGAGATTGATATTTATGAAATGTGTGGGGAGTTATGAATAATGTAAAGTAAGAAGACTCTTCTATATATTAAAGGTATATATATATATATATATATATATATATATATATATATATATATATATATATATATATATATATATATATATATATATATATAAATCTATCATCCATGCCTGTTTAGTAATTTATTCATACTATTATGCAGGTTATTCTATAATTCTGGGTATTAAATAAGTAAGTTGGTCTTTAAAGCTATTTATGCTTCATTATTCTCAAGTGTTGTGTGCATACAGGCCA
Organism: Epiperipatus broadwayi; assembly: GCA_028023455.1. Lineage (NCBI taxonomy): Eukaryota > Metazoa > Onychophora > Udeonychophora > Euonychophora > Peripatidae > Epiperipatus > Epiperipatus broadwayi. The sequence continues at coordinate 67,832 of JAQFVV010007458.1, read as the reverse complement.
TTTTGTTTATATATATTCGTGCTTCTCTCTTATATGGAGGTATTCACTAAATCGTCATTCTCCATGTCCTGGAACCAAAACCACACTAGGGACATATTTGGTTGTATGTGCATGCTTTATATGGGAATCGCTCTGGAAAAACCAGCCCAATAAATGCATCACTGATCACTCTTTATTTTCAAACCAATCCTGCCAACGTTTGCAGAGTAAATTGGTAATTCTCGTTCAATAAACTTCATGATACCCACTCTAGGATCCATAATTGGACCACCCAAGCCTGCTGCCATGCACATACCACCCTTCATTATAATTCTAGTAAAGCCACAAACATCCATAAGCCGTAGTAGTGTGACTTTGCCAAACAGACATCTATGCCCATTATTTAATATTTGCGTCATTGTGACATACTTATTATTAATATAAATATTCATTAGCTGTCCCATACATCTGCCACTTTATATAACCAATTTAATAATTACAGTCAATAAAAATGTAATATTTGCTTGTTAAACTATTCTTTTTCAATCAAGTTAAATACTATTTTTGTTTCTCTGGGGGTGGAATAGTATGTTAAAAAGATGTTTCCCATAGTGCTAATTCTGTAAGGTATCTATTATTGGCATAGCCGCAAATATCAGCAAAGTTATTATAAAATCTGAATGTTATATAAAATTTATGAGGCTAGTGTCTGACAAATAATCAGACACATTTATTTGTTATTAATATAATAAATCTTATAATATATATATCAACTCTCGAATCATTGCTTTCTTTTATTTAAGTTATTATTAATTTATAAGTTATGCTCATAATGACTAGATGATCTCTGCTAAAATACATAATTAATATGCAAGGTCATGAGCCTTCATTGCACCTAAATTATAAGTTATTTAAGTTAGTCTATCATTAAAGTTAGCTTAAAGTCTTTTTGTGTCTCCGATGAGCGATGCCAGCAGTGAAAGAGGAAATAAGATCAATATCATCAAGATTGTAGCTCATAAGTTGATAGATCTGGAGAATAGGCAAATAGGGCAGAATTCATGAATGCTCCTGACTTATGTATCTTGTGCATGATTGGATTCAAGGTACTTTTGCATAGATGCTAGATCTTGTTATGTGAACATACAAATCCGACCGGTACAATATATATATTGTAACGATATATAAATATGTCGTTATATTGAATTAAAATAAAATCTTAAAGTTCGCAAATAAAAATAAATGTATTAAAAAAAAAAACAACTAAAAGCTAAAATTAAAATGTTCGTTAAACATATAGATTCGCACAGATACTATACTTTAAAAAAAAATTTTTTTTATAAATAAAAACAGGTATTTGAATGTACTTTTTTTTTATAAAAAAAAGATTTAAATATAAAAATAGTTTAAAAAAAGAAATAATGTAAATAAAAATAAAAACAGGTATTAATTAATTCCTGTAATCTGTAAATGGAAATGATTGTTTATTACTTATCCAAAAGCTGTGTAATTAAAAAGTCAGATGAAAAATAGATAAGAGAAGAAAGATTTTAGCTTGACCAATGGAAGCAAATAAAGGCCCAGACCATAATAAAAAAATGGAACAGTGACGTTTTTGTTCATGGAATCCATAGGAGGACTATAAAAAGAAAAATATTAAGTTCCAGAGACTTTTCCAGCTTGTTTTTGAGAGTCGTGATAGGACGCACATATCACACACTCTCTCTCTATTTTAAAAATGAACTGACTGGGATACCAAAATGAACCAGCTAATGCTACCTCCAAAACATCTGACCGGGTTTTCAAATAAAGACTCCATGGGAATTTACATCAAGAGCAGTGATTCTTCTACTGTAAGCTATTGACATGAACTCTAAAATTTAAAACTAATTAAGAACTTTCGTTCAAGCTTATGAACTTCTATCTGACTTTTGGGTTAAAAATCAATTGATAATGTTTAAAATTTTATATGTTTTGCTTTGAAAAAAAATCATTACCATTTTATTATTTTTTTATTTGTATTAATACTTATCATATAAATTATTTAAATGCATGAAATTTAAAATTGGGTATAGATGTTGCATAGATTCGTTAGCAGTTAATTATGTTGCTGTTTCATAGTCAATTGAAATATATAAGTCATCATGTCATTGTGGTGTCTTATGATGAACACCATTGTGTTTTTTGTATTCTCTATGCAATTGACATTATCGATCACTTTGTATTTTGATTGGTTATGTTTATTTTGGAATGTTTTTGACCGTGGAATCTGTGCATCCAATCTATACTCAACATTTTAAAATGAATTTTATAAAATTCATCTGTGCGAACATAATAAATGTTAAATTTAAGTCGGGCATGAATGGCTATATAGTTTTGTAAAGTTATATTAAGGGATGGTAATCTTAGGTTATTCATTTTGTAGTTGAATTGGCTCAATGGATTGGATATATTTGTGTAATTAGTAGATGTAGTATGAGATCCCCTATGGGCAAGATTGCATATATACACCACACACCTTCTGTTTGCCTATGGATGGGTTTGTAAGATGGCAAAGGACCACAATCCATTCCTATGGAGTTTTATGTTTATTGTTCTACTTGCCAACAGATGTAGCATTCCTGTTGGTGGAGATACAATGTCTTCTCGAAATCTACTTACTGTTCAGACATACATTCCTGACAATATAGTATTTTGTGTTGTCGTATTTTCATGCTACATTGAATACATAAATGTATCAGATGGATCGATGCCAGTATGACTGCAAACTTTTTGGCCTAAGGTAAAATAAGGGATAGAATATTTTCTTTTCAAATACAATCTATATAGTCTATTCATACTCAACTGACTAAATAAATATTAAATTCATTATTGAAATCTATTTAAATGTAAAATTAGAGATTAATATAAACATCTAAAATGTTAAACTTATTCCTCAAATTAGAATGAATTTATATGTGCGTAAATAAATATTTTTATGTGTTAATTTCTGGCAGTGGCTTTTATTTTTTTATATTTAAGATATAAAGTTATATTTTATAATCTCTGCTGTTCCACTGAGCTAGTGGCTTGGGATAATGACCTGAATATTTAAATAAAGTGGAATCTTAACAGCGCGTATCTGCCTACTTTATAAATTTTTCTAGGTTCAAATGCCTAGATGGCACCCGTGTAGTGCAGATACGTTTAAGGCTCATTTCATTGACCATTAAAATATATATATATATGTAAAGTGATTTTATATTATCCAATATAAATTTATGATTACAAATAATTATTGAAATGTACTTTAATATGAATATGGGCTAAAGCAAAACATGCTATTGTGCATCATGTTATTTCCTAACAGCTGCATTAAACCTGTATATATATTTGTTTTCTATTTTATTGTAAAACACCCAAGAGGATGCCTCAGTCCAAAGTAAACAAATATTGAAATATTTAATGGTGAATCAATTAAAGATCAAGGTGTTTACCATAAACAACTACAGGAGACCCCATTGCACCTATCTATTCTTGCTAGGGAAAATTATTTACTAAGTGAAACTGCTTTTGGAAAACAACATGCCTATCTATCAACTACAACTTCTATTAGTATGATTTTTATGAACTTTGTTCCAATTACAATTTTTAATCAAGAAATTAATAGTGTAAATTTTTGTTTTATTTTTATTTTTTTATTCTTGTTATCGCTGTTGTATTTTTACATTCTGATGCTGAATCGTCATTTTTCAGAATTAACAATGAAGAAAAGAAGGCTTATTCACTTATATATATATATATTGTAAATAAAATTTAGGTTAACACACCTTATTCACATCAGGTTATCTACATAAATAGTAAGGTAAGATTTTTTACATTTATTTTTATAGATTAAATTGCAACACTTGATACAGAATACACATTATATGTTTTATTTTGTTGATTAGCCTTGTATATATATTTTTCCAGTATGATTGACTAATCAACTAGTATTAATTTCTATCTCTATCATATATATATATATATATATATATATATATATATATATAAATTGTAGGGAATTTAAGTTAATAAAATTATTAAAATCATAAATATATAATTTATAACAATCTTTTAATTTCTTTTCTAATTATTTTTTTTTTTCCCCTTTCTTTTTGGTTTTATTTTAAAATATTCTATCTGATTTAGGTGGTGCTGTTCCTCCTAATAACACCAATCTAAAATAAATGAAAAATACTTATTTTTCTTTTAAACAACACTAAACAATATATATATATATATATATATATATATATATATATATATATATATATATATATATATATATATGTATATATATATATATATATATATATATATTTGTTCTGTTTTGTAAAAAATAACAATATTAAAATAAAAAATTATAATAAATAAATGGTGGTGTTTGACCTTTATTTTTTATGTTCTTAAATACAAATCATTTACCTTCATTAACAAAAAAAAAACATATATATATATATATAAACATTTATATTTTTTTTCGTTTTTTAATCTTTCTTGCTGTGTATTATTAAAAAATTAATTGGTTTTTCTTTAGGGTTATACTTATTCCTCTTTTTTTTCAATGGAGTAATATTATACTAACTTTTTGGGTTTTTTTTAGGTGAGAATGAACAATAATATAATTATAAAATATATTATAACTTTACTATATATAAAAATAACACCAAAAAATTAATGAATATTTAATAAAAAAAAAAATCATTTAAAAATATAATACTATTGGGTTGTGTTATCCTATAATGTTTATCTATTAAGTATTATCCTTTTGTCGTTTTCCAAGTATTATTAAAAAAGAATGTATCGATGTCTATCTTTTAATATCTCTCAATTATTTGTTGTGTGAATATTGTGTTGTGGTTTTTTTGGTTTTCTTCCTGTTTTTCCTCAACATTAAATCTTCTTACTTGTGGTTCCTTTTTATAATGGTCTCCTTCATCTTTGGGTTTGGGTTCTTTTTCTTATATATTCAAATACTATGGTGTTACTATGGTGGATATAGGGGTGTAGTTTTTAAAAATGGCTATGATGGGTTTGGATCACCTACACCCTCTTAATACTTATATTTTTATATTTTTTTTTTAATTCTTTACTTTTGTTTTTATTCTTTATTCTTCTCTTTTTAAATCTCTAATCTCCTGTGACTACTTTTTTTTTTCTTTCAAATTTTTTTTTTTTCTCTTTTTTTTTTTTTCTTTCATTTTTTTTTTTTTTAATTTTTAAATTTTTCTACCTTATACAAATTTTTTTTTTTTTTTTTATTTTTTTTTTTTCTTTTTTATATTTTTCTCTTTTTAACATATTTCCTTTTATAATATTTTTTTTATTTAAATAAAATAATTTTAAACATCTTTATCTTTTGTCATATTCTAATTACTTATTTTTTATTTAAAAAAACTCCTAATTATTTCTCCTTTTTTTCTTCTTCTTTTTCTTAAACTAATATCTTTTTTCTCTTCCAAAAAAATACTTTGGAGATTATATCTTTTTTTCTTTCCCTCTATTTAATATAATATATATCCTTTTTTTTTTTTCCTTTTTAAAACAAACTAAAATTTATTTATTTTCCCCATTACTCTCTATTTTGTTATATTATTAAAATGTAAATAATTTATTTTTTACCTTTTTTTATTTGTCCTTAAAATCCTATTATTACTACAATATTTCCCTTTCTTTTTATAAAATCAATATAAATAACAATTTTTAAAATAATAATGTTTTGAAATTTTTATATTTTTATTTATTTTATTTACCGAATTTAATTTTTTTGTATAAAAAATTTTGGACTTATAAATTAAAAATATTTTCCTATATATTGGTTCTCTTTTATACTATCCTTATATCCTAGTTGTTTTTTTAATTTCTTAAATAATCTTAGCTTTCTTCATTTACCTTTAAAATTCTATTTCCTTAAAATAAATAAATTTTAAATGGTGGGGTGAATGAAAGTGGCTTTTTGTTTCTATTAAAATTTTTTTTTGTTTTGCATTATTAAAAATTAAATATTTGTGTTGAGTTTTTTTAATAATAACTTTATATATATATATATGGACTGTTATCTTGTGGCACCCAACCCTTAAAATTATTAAATTTTCTAAAAAATGTAATATGAGGAATGACTACCTCGTTCCCTTCAATATAAGCTTATCAAATTTTTTCCCTCTTTTTCATTATTAATTATTATATTTCTATTTCCCTACGTGTTCTATCTCCCCCTTTTAACGTTCTTTAATATTTTATTACTCTCTCGGTCCTTAATCTCATAAAGGGGTTTTATATTAAGTTACTTTATGTGTCATTATTTTTGATAATTGTTTTTAAATTTTGTTCTAATCAATATCTTTAAATAACTTATCTCCATATATATATATATATATTATTATAATAATTATTAGTATTTATGTTATTTTGTATTGATTAATGTTTTATATTTAGGGAATAATGATTTATTAATCCTTAATTTATTTTAGAGGGGCTAATTATTAATAGGTATTTTTGAAATAACCTATTTAAAAATGTACCATACTTATTTATTATATATTATTTTAATTATAATATAAAAAAAAATATTAAAATATATATATGTGGGGTGTGGTATGTAATTTTAGTACATTATTATTTGTTTTTATATACTATTTAGATATTATATTATTTGAAGATATTATATTAGATTAATATTAGGATTAGGAATATTATTTGTATAGTGGATGGTTATGGGTGTGGATAATATTAATTTATTTTTTTATTTTTATATGTTATGGGTTACATATATATGGTTTGTTTTTTTTAGTATTATTTATTTTAGGTATTTTAATTTAATATAGGATTAGGTTATTACTATGGTGAGGGGGGTGACAGTTTTATTTTACTAAGTATTATGGATAAGTTAGTATATATGTTTAGTTGGAATAGGGGCTAGTTAGGTTTTATAAAATGTATTTAAATTTTTAAATTAGAATATGTGGGGGGGATACAGTTAGATTGTAGAAGTACAATGTTACATTTAGTAATTTAATTAGGGAATATGGATTGATTATTAATGGAACTGGGAGAGGAGAAAGTGGGGATTAAGAGGGTGAGGAGGATTTGGAGTTGGGGTGGGGGATATATTGTGGTGATTATAAATTAATGATTATAAAAGGCCATATAATAAGAGAGGCCTCTATAAGGGGGTAGGCGGAGCTAAAAAATATATATTAAAGTATTATATTAATTACTTTTTAATATATTGTATTATTTTTATTATTTAGGTATTATTAATTTATTTTTTGTATTTTATATTTTTTGGATAATTATTTTATTATAATTTATTTATTTTATTTTTTTTTTAGTATTTGTTTTTTTTGTGTATAACCTTTTATATTAATTTTTTATTTTTTATTTAATTGGGGGGTTATAAGTTTATATATTGTTTTTGTTGGATAATTTAAATTTTATTTATTTTATTTTGTTTTTATTATATATATATATATATATATATATATATATATATATATATATATATATATATATATATATTTTTTTTTTTTTTTTTTTGTTTTATTTATTTAATTTTTTTTATTTATTTTGTGGGATTATTTTTTTTATATTTATAATTTATGATTTTAAATATTATATTATTTTTATATATTATTTATTTATTCCCAAATTATATATATATATATTTTTTTTTTTTTAGGGTCAATCATACTGGAAAAATATATATACAAGGTAATCAACAAATAAAAGCATATAATGTGTATTCTGTACTTCAGTGTTGTAATTTAATCTATAAAAATAAATGTAAAAAATCTTACCTTATATTTATGTAGATAACCTGATGTGATTAAGGTATAGTTAACCTAAATTTTTATTTACAATATATATATATATAAGTGAATAAGCTTAACTTTTTTCTTCATTGTTAATTCTGAAATATGACGATTCAGCATGAGAATGTAAAAATACAACGCTATAACAAGAATAAAAAATAAAATAAAACAAGAATTTACACTATTAATTCTTGATTAAACATGGTAATTGGAACAAAGCTCATAAAAATCATACTAATAGAAGTTGTAGCTGATAGATAGGCATGTAGTTTTCAAAGAAGCAGTTTCACTTAGTAAATAATTTTCCCTAGCAAGAATAGATAGGAGTAATGGGGTCTCTGTAGTTGTTTATGGTAAACACCTTGATCTTTAATTGATTCACCCATTAAATATTTCAATATTTGTTTACTTTGGACTAAGGTATCCTCTTGGGTGTTTTACAATAAAATAGAAAAACAAATATATATACGGGTTTAATGCAGCTGTTAGGAAACAACATGATGCACAATAGCAATGTTTTGCTTTATCCATATTCATATTAAAGTTCATTTCAATAATTATTTGTATCATAAATTTTTATATTGGATAATATAAAATCCTTTACATATATATATATATTTAATGGTCAATGAAATGAGCCTTAAAACGTATCTGCACTACACGGGTGCCATCTAGGCATTTGAACCTGGGAAATTTACAAAGTAGGCAGATACGCGCTGTTAAGATTCCACTTTATTTAAATATTCAGGTCATTATCCCAGCCACTAGGCTTGTGGAACGCAGAGATTATAAAAATATAACTTTATATATCTTAAATATAAAAATAAAAGCCACTGCCAGAAATTAACACATAAAAAATATTTATTTACGCACATATAAATTCATTCTAATTTGAGGAATAAGGATTTAACATTTTAGATGTTTATATTAATCTCTAATTTTACATTTAAATAGATTTCAATAATGAACTCAATATTTATTTAGTCAGTTGAGAATGAATAGACTATATAGATAGTATTTGAAAAGAAAATATTCTATCCCTTATTTTACCTTAGGCCAAAGAAGTTTGCAGTCATACTGGTATCGATCCATCTGATACATTTATGTATTCAATGACTAGCATGAAAATCTGACATTTCAAAATACTATACTGTCAGGAATGTATGTCTGATCAGTAAGTAGATTTCGAGAAGACATTGTATCTCCACCAACAGGGATGCTACATCTGTTGGCAAATGGAAGCAATAAGCATAAAACTCCATAGGAATGGATAGTGGTCGCTATGCCATCTTCCACAAACTCCATCACAACAGGCAAACAGAAGGTGTGTGGTGTATATATGCAATCTTTGCCCATAGGGGATCACATACTACATCTACTAATTACACAAATATATCCAATCCATTGAGTCAATTCAACTACAAAAATGAATAACCTAAGATTACCATCCCTTAATATAACTTTACAAAAAACTATATAGCCATTCATGCCCGACTTAAATTTAACATTTATTATGTTCAGCACAGATGAACTTTTTATAAAATTCATTTTAAAATGTTGAGTATAGAATTGGATGCACAGATTCCACGGATCAAAAACATTCCAAAATAAACATAACAATCAAAATACAAAGTGATCGATATGTCAATTGCATAGAGAATACAAAAAACACAATGGTGTCCATCATAAGACACCGCAATGACATGATGACTTATATATTTCAATTGACTATGAAACAGCAACATAATTAACCTAACGAATCTATGCAACATCTATACCCAATTTTAAATTTCATGCATTTAAATAATTTATATGATAAGTATTAATACAAATAAAAAATAATAAATGGTAATGATTTTTTTTAAAAGCAAAACATATAAAATTTTAAACATTATCAATTGATTTTTTAACCCAAAAGTCAGATAGAAGTTCATAAGCTTGAACGAAAGTTCTTAATTATTTTTAAATTTTTAGAGTTCATGTCAATAGCTACATTAGAGAATCATATGCTCTTGATGTAAATTCCCATCGAGTTTTATTTGAAAACACGCCAGATGTTTTGGAGGTAGCATTAGCTGGTTCATTTTGGTATCCCAGTCAGTTCATTTTTAAAAAGGATAGAGTGTGTGATATGTGCGTCCTATCACGACTCTCAAAAAACAAGCGTGGAAAGAGTCTCTGCGAACTTAATATTTTTTTGATTTAATCACCATATGGATTCCATGAACAAAAACTGTCCTTGTTCCATTTTTTTATTAGGTCTGGACTTTTTATTTGATTCCCCCATTGGTCAAGCTAAAACATTCTTCTCTTATCTATTTTTCATCTGACTTTTTAATTACACAGCTTTTGGACTAAGTAATAAACAATCATTTCCATTTACAGATTACAGGAATAATTAATACACAGTTTTTATTTTTTATTTACATTATTTCTTTTTTTTTAAACTATTTTTATATTTAAATCTTTTTTTTATAAAAAAAAAGCACATTCAATACCTGTTTTTATTTATAAAAAAAATTTTTTTTTTAAAGATCGCAACTGTGCGAATCTATATGTTTAACGAACATTTTAATTTTAGCTTAGCGATGTTTTTTTTTAATACATTTATTTTTATTTGCGAAGACTTTAAGATTTTATTTTAAATTCAATATAACGACATAATTTATATATCGTTACAATATATTATACTTGACCGGTCGGACTTGTATGTTCACATAGCAAGATCTAGCATCTAATGCAAAAGTACCTTGAATCCAATCATGCACAAGATACATAAGTCAGGAGCATGCATGAATTCTGCCTTATCTGCCTATTCTCCAGATCTATCAACTTATGAGCTACAATCTTGATGATATTGATCTTATTTCCTCTTTCACTGCTGGCACGCTCATCGGAACACAAAAAGACTTTAAGCTAACTTTAATGATAGACTAACTTAAATAACTTATAATTTAGGTGCAATGAAGGCTCATGACCTTGCATATTAATTATGTATTTTAGCAGAGATCATCTAGTCATTATGAGCATAACTTATAAATTAATAATAACTTAAATAAAAGAAAGCAATGATTCGAGAGTTGATATATATTATAAGATTTATTATATTAATAACAAATAAATGTGTCTGATTATTTGTCAGACACTAGCCTCATAAATTTTATATAACATTCAGATTTTATAATAACTTTGCTGATGTTGCGGCTATGCCAATAATAGATACCCCATACAGAATTAGCACTATGGGAAACATCTTTTTAACATACTATTCCACCCCCAGAGAAACAAAAATAGTATTTAACTTGATTGAAAAAGAATAGTTTAACAAGCAAATATTACATTTTTATTGACTGTAATTATTAAATTGGTTATATAAAGTGGCAGATGTATGGGACAGCTAATAAATATTTATATTAATAATAAGTATGTCACAATGACGCAAATATTAAATAATGGGCATAGATGTCTGTTTGGCAAAGTCACACTACTACGGCTTATGGATGTTTGTGGCTTTACTAGAATTATAATGAAGGGTGGTATGTGCATGGCACAGGCTTGGGTGGTCCAATTATGGATCCTAGAGTGGGTATCATGAAGTTTATTGAACGAATTACCAATTTACTCTGCAAACGTTGGCAGGATTGGTTTGAAAATAAAGAGTGATCAGTGATGCATTTATTGGGCTGGTTTTTCCAGAGCTTATTCCCATATAAAAAGCATGCACATACAACCAAATATGTCCCTAGTGTGGTTTTGGTTCCAGGACATGGAGAATGACGATTTAGTGAATACCTCCATATAAGAGAGAAGCACGAATATATATAAACAAATGGCCTGTATGCACACAACACTTGAGAATAATGAAGCATAAATAGCTTTAAAGACCAACTTACTTATTTAATACCCAGAATTATAGAATAACCTGCATAATAGTATGAATAAATTACTAAACAGGCATGGATGATAGATTTATATATATATATATATATATATATATATATATATATATATATATATATATATATATATATATATATATATATATACATACCTTTAATATATAAAGAGTCTTCTTACTTTACATTATTCATAACTCCCCACACATTTCATAAATATCAATCTCGGTTAATAAATACTTTATGAAAATAAATAAAATTGATACATAAACAACTGGGATGGTGGTAATAGTTTGGATAAACTATAGATTTATATATATATATATGAAAACCAGGCACTCTTCACAAACCTGGGAGCTTAATTGTAAGTATAGAGGATTTGAACTCAGATTTTCAAGCACCCTTCAACTATCCACACCATCTCATACAACTGATACATATGACCACACAAATGTAGAAAAGATTAATAATCACCAATATATGTATTAATGTTAAACCAGCACTCATCAGTTGGTCCAGACTATCATCTCTCACATATATATATATATATATATATATATATATATATATATATATATATATATATATATATATATATATATATAATCAATGCTCAGTTTATATTATGATAGCAAATCTTCATACTTTAATGGACAGGCTTCAATCTACTGCAGCTTCTAACTTTTCAGTCATCCATATCATTGAAAATCAGCATGGGATTTGAGTTTTCATCATCAGATTTTCAATGATATGGATGGCTGAAAAGTTGGAGGTTGCAGTAGATTGAAGCCTGTCAATTAAAGTATGAAGATTTGCTATCTTAATATAAACTGAGCATTGATTATATATATATGTGTGAGAGATGATAGTCTGGACCAACTGATGAGTGCTGGTTTAGCATGAAATATGTATATTGGTGATTATTAATCTTTTCTACATGTGTGTGGTCATGTGTATCAGTTGTATGAGATGGTGTGGATAGTTGAAGGGTGCTTGAAAATCTGAGTTTAAATCCTCTATACTTACAATTAAGCTCCCAGGTTTGTGAAGAGTGCCTGGTTTTCAAATATTTACATATCAAGCTTGTATCCTGTCCATCCATCTTATACATATTTAATGGATACTGTCTTATACAGGAGGGGTCAGAGTGACTTCAGGTCAACATGGGCATGGCAATAATATTAGCATCAGCATGGGATTTGAGTTTTCATCATCATATTTTCAATGATATGGATGGCTGAAGAGTTGGAGGTTGCAGTAGATTGAATCTTGTCTATTAAAGTATGAAGATTAGCTATCTTAATATAAACTGAGCATTGATTATATATATGTGTGTGAGAGATGATAGTCTGGACCAACTGATGAGTGCTGGTTTTATATTGTTGCTTATTAATCTTTTCTACATGTGTGTGGTCATGTGTATCAGTTGTATGAGATGGTTTGGATAGTTGAAGGGTGCTTTAAAGTCTGAGTTCAAGTCCGCATACTTATATATATATATATATATAGATACATTAAAGTTAAAATAACGCCTTATTATTTAGAAAGAAAAAAAATAAACATTTTAGGAAAACAGATGTTGATCTGTTTTCTATAGCAAATTTTATAATTTAATGACTTTATTTTCCAAAATTGCGAACTACCTGCACAAGTTGCGTAAGACTTGTTTTTAATTAATTTATGTGCTTAATTACCCAAAAGCCAAAGGTAGGAAAAATAGAAATAAAATATGTGTTAGCAATTTTGGAAATTATTATTGGCATTTTAAAGAAAACATAAACACATAAACATATTATACTAGAATTATTTGCCGTATGGAAATAAAGAAAAAAAAAATATTAAAAAAGGCTCAATCAGGATCAGTTATATAGAGTTATAGAAAGTTACATAATATGAAAACATTTAAATTTAGTATCAGAACAGAGCATCAGGATTATAAAGAAGGGGTGGAATTGGATAATCAAGAGTGACTAAAGTTCTTTACCTTGATATCTGGAATAGCAGTCTTTGATAAGCATAATGTTCATCATCATTAATTCACTAGATCTAGGGTTTAAATATATGACATGATAGTCAGCATTACTTTATTGGCAGGCATTAAGAGTTCATCAGTATGGGATCCAAAGCTTCGCTATGGAAAAAGCACATTGTAATGGAGGGGATGGTGAAATTTTCCCTACTGTAGCACATTAAATGAAAATTAAATAGATGTTGATTTGGTTTGGCACATCACAATTTGGTTGTCTTTTTTTCTTTTTTTTTGGATTCAAATACAGCAATATTTATACTTCTATTTTGTTGCTAGTGCATGGCAACTACTGCTGGACCTGAGGCAGTTTAAGCACTTAATGTACATCTAAAATTGGCTGACTGGATACTTTTTTATCTGGAAAGACTTTTGAAACAATGCAATTCTGTTATCCAGTTTCTCGAACGATTGTTTTAAAATAAGTCTTATGATTTTTAAAACAAGCTGGTGTGGATAAAATTTTCACTAATGGGGTTTTATTTACTATTACAAAATTGTAATATTTTTACTTTTAACTAATGGCTTTTCCGGGTAATTGTTTTTGAGAGACTTTTAAAAGAATTGCATCATTTCTGACTGCTAAATTACATATGAAAAATAATGTTTCATATATGATTTAAGTACAATTTATATATAACATAATTTTAATGATTTATTAGCAATCTCCTATACTGATATATATATATATAATTTACGTATGCATACACATGAAAATAATATTAAATATTTATTTATTAAGTGTTTTTATATTAAGATCTATAAATATCCACGTTATTTATGTAAAAATACTAACGCAAAATAAATAATACATATTAATAAATATATATATACATGTGAAGGATGGATTTGAACATAGTTAGATGGTAGGAGATTGGATGTGAGCTGTGAAGTAGGATCTGAGCATCAGATCATCTGCTTCAATATATATATATATATATTAAGAAAATTATTTCATTTTTTTTCTTTTTCCAATTTTCAGCAGATTAATTTTCATTATTCTTTTTGAAAAGATTAAAATATTAATAAAATTACTCCAACAACTCTCAAAACATGTTAATTATTACAAAAATTATCAATGATTCTTACTCTCTAATTTACTTTCTTTCTTCTGAATTTGGCAAAATTTTAGTTACAGCATTTGACTTTTAAAAATGTTTATGATTTAAATAAAAGAAAAAACCAAAATACCATTTTAGTATTTTAAAATTTTAGTTTAAACTGCTTTCTATCGTTATAGCTGCTATATTATGACCAGAAGAATGATTTGTAAAAAAGTTTTGGTTTTATACAATTTGCGTGGTAGTTCTCTAAAACGCTGAGATTTTTAACTGCCTATTGTTTAAATACATTTAAATTTTTAAATGCCTATTGTTTAAATACATTTCATTTATTACAGATAAAAAATAAAATCAGTTTTATTTTCACACACGGCCACCTAACTTAGCCTCAGGCTGTCCCTAAATCCTTTGACTATAAATTAATATTCAATTTTATATATATATATATATATATATACATTACAGTTTATTAATCCAATAGTTTATATATTGTACCCTCACTTTGGGAAAATATATAATAATAGGAAATTGGTCTAGCTCAAATAAATAATATGTTCACTTAAAAATGTATCCAATCAATAATAATGTACCCTTTAATACTATAAATCATTAAACTAGCTTTACCTAATAAATAATAATATAGTTTTGTTTCCTAAAATAATAAATAAATATCCAATAAAAATCAGGAGACTATGAAGTGAGTTTAAAAGTGGCAAGACGAATACATTGTGCCAATATCCCATAAGATATTTTCTCAATGGAATGAGAATACTATTCTCTACTATTATCTCAAACAATAAATCTATAGCATTCCTACATCTTCAATAATTACTTACTTAATTAAAATTATCTCAATAAAATAATCATCATATCTTTATCTAAGTAGTCTAGCTCAAATAATCTCAGATTCTTTTAAAATAATTCCAAGCAATTATAATCATTGTAATCAGAATGATAAGAGATTAATATCATTCCTAATTACATCTGACAAATACCAATAGTAATAAAATAAAAATAATAGTATTCAATGTATACTTTAATCTCATCTCTTTCTTGTTATAATATTAATCATGTATAATAAATAATAATATTATAATGTAATGTTTTATTATCCATAGAGTATCTTAAATAAATATGTGGTATGACCTTTATATTATGAAAATATGGGGTAACCAAAATAATACTATAATTCTGTGAAAATATTTTATGGTTATTCTATGACCATAATCATGGTATAATAAATGAAGTTTCTTAAAAGAAAATCATATCAATAAAATATTATAATTCTTAAATAATAGTTTTATTTATGCTTTGCAAATATTATATCTTAATTCTAGTTATCTGTGATTATGTAACTGTCATGTGGAGAAATTGAGTCAACACCAAAAGTTTATAAAACAAATTTAACAAATTTTATTAACAAAATCAACACTAAAATATGTACATTATTTACAATATTCATGAACTTTGTTTACACCCATTTATGTACATTCAAAGAAAATAGATTAAGTAAAATCAATCATAGAATACAGAACATTGTTTATATAAAAAAAATATCTACTACTTAAAAAATATTATCATAGCATCTCTATTACATCTCTATTAAGTTTTATTAAGTCAATAAGTTGTTTTAAAATATAACATAAATTAATTAGTTCTATATATGTTTATTATTATTTAGTTTTTTTCAAAAATAATTTTCCTATTCCATATAGTCATTTGTAATTTATTAATAATGTGAATAACCTTAATTAATATCATAGCAATTAAACTAAACTGCTTACTAATTATTAATTTTAATGTCAGATAGAATGTATGTATTGTTATTATAAAATAACTTTTATAAAACTTATGATTACTTACACTTGTAAAAATATGCATCATAATTAAGTCTTTTAAAACTTAATAATTAAACATCTTTATAAACCCACTTTAATTATCATTTATCCATTTGTAGTAAATAATAATCAATTCCAAATATGAAAAGTTTTATGATTCTTTACTGACAAACCATATTTTAGTACTCTTTGCATTTATTTCTATCTTTACTTAAAATAATATAACCTATCTTATTTTCTTCAATAACAAGTCTGCATTTCAAACTTATTCATTAGTTCATATATTAAATACCGTCCTTCATGATGCAACCCGAAAAATTTTGATAGTAAATAAACAGGTAAGTATATGGAATAAACTAGAGTTTTAATTCAATAATACCACTATCCAATAATCATCATGGTAACAGTGTATAATAAATGAGGTATGACTTCTTTGTCTAATAACCTCTACTACTAAATGTAATGTCTAGGCTATTTATTCAGCTCTACGGAACATTCAACTTCAACACACAGAAAACACTGCCATGAACATATACAAGTTGTAGGGCTAAGTTATCTATACTTGCATAATCATTATTACCAACTACCCTTATTCCAATATAAATAAATCCTACATAAGACATTACCTCGGTTTCATTTAACTTACTACCAAGCTATTATCATTAGAAATCTATCACCTTACATTGATGAATTTTTCCCACATTTCTATAACAATAAATAAATTCACGTATAAATAACAATCTAACTGATCAATAAGAAAATATTACTTTATTTTTTAATAACTCTTAAACCCAAAAATATAAACAATCAGAATTGATATACCACTTTACTACCTTACTCGCTTAAAGTAAACACTAAGTTCAGTTATAGTAGAATCATATACTTATATTTCTCTTATATTAAAATATACTTATAATATAAACAAAAGTATGCATATTTTTAAAATGAATAAATAAATTATAAGCTATGTGTATGCATCATGTTTTTCATATACATTTCATACATCCACACTAAAAATAAAATAAGAAAATACATTATAAAAACACCAAGATTCTTACAATTGTTACCATCAATAATATCTTCACTGGCGATTATTCAATTGATATTTCTGGCTCACAAACTAAATAAAACATTATTTAATTATCATTTATTCCACATTATTACACTTTAAAAATATTAAGTTTTTTTTTTTTAAATTATTAAAGATTTTTTATAATAATCTAATCACTGGGTTAGTAATTAATTTAATGTTCTGTCCCTGCCCTAATCTTATTCTATGAATAAGCATTAATATGAAAGTTAGTAAAAAATAAATTTAAGACAATATTTACAAAAAGAAATTCCTCCAAAAAGTTCTTTAAAGAGAATGTCTTTTTCTCCTGTACAACATTGTTGATCACACTTCTGACGCCAAAACTACGCATGCTCTGATAGTTCCATTTTTAAAAAATGTACAACAATTCCATAACAAAAAATATGGTAAATAAACTTTATAATATCTGGATTAATTTAAATAACCATTGCTTTGCTTCTAAAAGTTTTTTTTTTTTAAATAATTCATAAATTCCATTTTTCACTAAATTGAATATTGAAAGTATTTTTAATATTATGCAATAAAATAATTTTAAAGCTTTTTGCTACTTTTATCAAAATTTCCCGATAGTCTATGTTCTCTGATACAACAAATAAGATTCTTAGCATTTGTCAGTCTTTATTACATGGTTTAAAATATTTTCCATAAATAATTTTTGCAAAACCTTTCATATGACCAGCATACAACAATCAACTTACTTTCACACTCCTCCCAATACGATATGAAGCACCCTGCCAACAATCTTAACTTTTTTATGTCTTTAAAATTATTATAATAGTTTAAAATCTATTATTCAATATTTCTTCATAAAGAAATATTTTAGCATCTTAAAATAATTCTCTGCCAAGTAAAAAGTTTTTTTTCTAAAACGTTGCCATCTTATTTTAAATAAGCTTTTTAAGTAAAAAAATATATATATTTTTTATAATTTCCATTTCTGGAAAATTTTCCAAAATTTTTCCTGTGAAGTCCAACTTACTAATATCCATAGCAAATAAAGATTATTTATTATGATAGGTTAACATTCTATGCCCAATGGAAAAATCACAATTTTGATGTTTTCCACATAATTTAAAATTTAACAATGGTTGCTTCATGTTTAATGCAATGTTAAAATTTGGCTTAAATAAATTGGTAGGTAAGGAATTACTTCATTTTTAGCCTCGCATCTTTGTATTACACAATCTTTTAATAATAAATTACTGTACGTTCTTTTAGAATGTTAAAATAAATAAAATTGACTATTACTGGTAGTCCTAATTTTTTAAACTGTAAATTACCAGAGATTCAGTTGTTTAATATAATTTACCCCATCAATATAAATTGTAGTCCTAGTAATAACAATAACAGTACCTTGAAAAATAGTTGTGCACCTGTTTTATACCTGCCCAAACTACACATTTGATTGGTCAATTCAACAATGCTTATTTTATTTCCCTGGCCAGAAACCTGGATTAAAGTTAAAAAATAAATGATGACTCATCAAATATTTACAAATTATTACATTATTTAATTACAAGTTAATTTTTATATTTTATTTAAATCAATTAAATTTCTCAAAATAACTTTTAAAATCATATCATAATATTTATTATTACTTTTAACTTTTTTAAAATGTAGTTATCTTTTACGACAAAATAAAAATCTACTTTTACTTATTACATTCATTTTTAAAAACCCAACTTAATATTTATAACAGCTAATATTAATTTATTCTATAATAAACAAATATACTATTTTTAAATCTTATATTAAAATTTTAAATAGTTTTTCAACTTTACGAGAAAAACTCAGCAAGTGCACGTGTGGATATCTACACATCATGTGATTTACAAAAATATATGAGATGCTCATAATTTAATTAAAAATAAAATAAATGATTTAATTTACAAAATATTACATAAAATAATATTATAGCAAAATTTAGAATAATTATTTTAAGATTACAAATCAAATATGCACTTGTCTCCCATATTACCACTGTTAATCAAATGATTTTTTAAGTAGAATTATTAAATATAATAATTATTATTAAATAGTCTATTTATTCAACTTTAAGTTATTACTTTTAAAATTTACTTCCCCTCTTTTCTTCCAAGAGTAAGCTTGTGATTTAAAGACCTGTAGAGATCCCTACTATCACATTTTATACGCATGTGATTGAGGCTACAGCCTTAATGAATATTATTTAAACATTTATTTACAAGACTTATTAATGCAGTATTTATTATGGCCAGTTTTCCCAACCATACAATATTATAATTTATCTTTAGTTAACTGTTTTTTTTAAATCCTAACACAATATTATACAGTAAATATGTTTATTTACTTTAACTAGATTTTTAAAAGATCCTCAATACATTATATACATTATGCCCTTAATTAGCATTGGAATTTAAAATTTTCCAGTAAATTAATCTAAACAATTCATCCTTACCTAAACAAAAGGGTACAATATATACACAATATTACTTTCTAAAATATTGGTCGTATTTTATTTTATAATAAAATAATTTATTGTGCATTATATGTATATATGTAATAATAACAAACAAATAATCTTCCCATTATTAATACAAATTCCAAATGGATTGGGTTCAATAAGTAGGTTTGATCTTCTTGACAATATTTAAAACTTCACAATGGTTTATTTCAGGTAGTAACAAAAACATAAATGTGTAATATTCAGCACATAATGTAACTGACTTTACAATATTCTGAACAAAATATAATATACAGCATTTTAAATATTAAAAACGAATTGTTATAAGAAAGTTGTACAATATTACAAGTCACTGAAAAGTAAAATATATTGTAACAATCACTGGGAGAACAGGGGTTGGAAAAGTGGAAAAAAAAAACATTTCTTTCCCATTGTGGTTTTACTTTATTTATATTTAATTAATATCACTATTTAGTACCATTTATTTATTTTTATTTAAACATTCTGTTTCTTATTTAATCATCTTTTTATAATTTTTTTCCTTTTTTTAGAATATTATATAACAACTATAAATTTATATATTTGTTGCAACCTTTAGCTTCAATTAAATCTCATATTGCATTGTTTGAGTTGATTTACTTAAAGAAACACAATCTCACATATTTAATATTGATTTGTAAATTGAATATGGCTTTATCTTCCTGTGATCATACGCTCAAGCAAAGGGGTAGAATATTGCTGATAGATTAACTCTCAATCATTCCAATGACCAGATTGAGACTGAAGAATGTGCCAATCCAGATATTTTTTTTCCTGATCATAGTATACCTGCATAACTTCTGGTATTATTCTATTCTTCCAAAAGAAATTTATTTTTTTCCAAGATAAATCTAATGCCCCAACCAGCCATATAAACTTTATAGGACAGGAATGCTCATATAAACAGCATAGTGAATCCCAGCTCTTGGAAACTTATCCAAACTAGCTTCAACACTATAAAAAAGGGGACAGTGTTCATAAATCAATAGCACCTAACAATCCTGGTCAATTCTCTAATCTTGGTGATGTGAGTAAAGGAAAGAAAACAGATCATATAATATTTAGTAACACTTTTTATTCCTATACACATCAATAGATTCATGTTTCTACTACACACATATTTTAGCACAATACAAATAGATATAATACTAATTATAAAACAGAATAAATATCGATTAACAAGAGTTAATTCATCTCACACTTCCATTATATAATTATGACATTTATAATGAAAATTATTATTTTTATATCTCTTCATTTGCACTTAATAATGTCTAGACATTTATCAACAACATTCAATATATTTGTCTAGGTTTTCACTTGAATATTATGTTATCTATTTTTGACAATTTGGATAGTCTTTTCTTCACAGACCATGGTCTTTTAAGTTTATGATGATGCTGGCATTATTCATGACTGGTCATTTGGTCCTCAGTTATGATTTCTTTTTCTTTTTCAGAACTGCTGAATGGCAATATGAGAGTATGTGTAGAAGAGTCCTACATTATGGGAATGATATTGATAGCAGGTGAGAGAGACTGATAGTAATGGAGGCTAGAAAATGAAACCCTTATGGGCACTCCTGTGAATTTCTTAGCAGTGCATGATGTTACTTTGCCCTTATTAGTTAATGATTTCCCGTCTCATCTCTCTTTTAACTAACTGACTGCCTCCAACTATCAAGCAAGTGTTTTATACACCTTCTTTTTTATTGTTAACATTTATACATTTTGCCTTTAGTTTTTAATTGAATGATTAAGCCTCTCTTTTTTTAGATTAATCTCCTATCTTATCGGTCAGAAATTTACCAAAATTTAATTGCATTTCTGCCAATAAAATAGTTTACAAATACTACTTTTCATTAATTAATTTATTGTTTATTTTTACTTTTAATTATATTTTTATTTTAATTTACATTATACTTTGACATTATATCTTATTTGTTTTATAACATTAATTTTTTTTGGAAAAAATAAAAAGAAGAGAATGGGTTCTGAATCTTAACTTAAATCAGATTTTTTCCCACCCTTGTAATTCAATTAATAAAACTTTACTGTTTGATCTAATTGTTCTTTTAGTGTATTTCTTAAAATTTCTTCTTTCTTTTCTTTATTTACCTTTTTTAAATTTTATTGCAAACTATAAATATGCACATGTAACATATATATGTGTGTGTTACACAATAAATATATATGAGAACATTACAATGCATTATAACGGTCAAAACTGACTGCTTTCATTCTTAACATCAAACACTAAAGAGGAGAGACTACATTTACCTTCTAGAATTTCTTATTTATGTTACAATTAGACCACACTAAATAATTATACATTGACCCTATAGGAAATTTAATATTTACTTGTGAAGATATAAAACCATAAACCCACAGACTCAGTAACCATTACTAATATTTATTATGTCAACTAGATTCACGAAGAATCGCATGACTCTTTGAAATAAGACATTGACTATAGATAGATAGATAGATAGATAGATAGATAGATAGATAGATAGATAGATAGATAGATAGATAGATAGATAGATAGATAGATAGATAGATAGATAGATAGATAGATAGATAGATAGATAGATAGATAGATAGATAGATAGATAGATAGATAGATAGATAGATAGATAGATAGATAGATAGATAGATAGATAGATAGATAGATAGATAGATAGATAGATAGATAGATAGATAGATAGATAGATAGATAGATAGATAGATAGATAGATAGATAGATAGATAGATAGATAGATAGATAGATAGATAGATAGATAGATAGATAGATAGATAGATAGATAGATAGATAGATAGATAGATAGATAGATAGATAGATAGATAGATAGATAGATAGATAGATAGATAGATAGATAGATAGATAGATAGATAGATAGATAGATAGATAGATAGATAGATAGATAGATAGATAGATAGATAGATAGATAGATAGATAGATAGATAGATAGATAGATAGATAGATAGATAGATAGATAGATAGATAGATAGATAGATAGATAGATAGATAGATAGATAGATAGATAGATAGATAGATAGATAGATAGATAGATAGATAGATAGATAGACAGACAGACAGACAGACAGACAGACAGACAGACAGACAGACAGACAGACAGACAGACAGACAGACAGACAGACAGACAGACAGACAGACAGACAGACAGACAGACAGACAGACAGACAGACAGACAGACAGACAGACAGACAGACAGACAGACAGACAGACAGACAGACAGACAGACAGACAGACAGACAGACAGACAGATAGATAGATAGATAGATAGATAGATAGATAGATAGATAGATAGATAGATAGATAGATAGATAATTTCTAAATAATACATGAGCAATTTAAAAGTATTGCAGTTTGTAATGTTATAATTGACTATTTATTAGTCTGCATTATAGTGACATATTTATTTCATGTTTAAAGAGGTTTATTTAAACTTCATTGTATCAATATTTCAAACTCTGTAGTCAAGTTGCAATCTTTAAGTGTCCATATATATTTAATGGACTATTAGTAAGAATGGATTTTCATTCTTGCTATTAAAAGGTGTGAAGGTTGCCTTGACAGCAGTGAGAAATATTGATTACTATTTTTACTGTGAATGTTTAGGTGGTTACTGGTTGGAATCTAATTATATATATATATATATTAACAATGCATATTATGATTATTTCATAAGTTATGTAAATATATTATAGAGATTTGGGAAATAGCCCTGTTATTTAATGGTTTGATATAAGTATATTTATAATGCAAAACATTATTTCTTTCATATGCGACTTAACATCTTTCAATAAATGATTTATTTAATTAAGCTTAGTAGAACATGGATATGGTTACAGATCTTCCAAGATCTAGTCCATAATTAAAATTCAACATTTTTGTATCCAACAAGTTTATAATAAAACGGGAGGTTATTATCTACCAGTCTTAATACACATTTAATTACCATGCTGGGTTTTCATCATCATTCAAGGAAAATACAGCGCAGGCCTGTACTATCTGCCGAAACATATTTTATATTCAGGGGGATCATCATTATTTAAAACAAATGCAAAAAAAATATATATATAGTAGCAACATTACCAGATATTAAATTCACATTATAATATTAATTATACATTTATATAAGATCATACATTTACAATTGAGACTCATCATATATTATCTATATAATTAAATATATAATGCAGGTAATTTTATTAAACGGATTTCATATCTTTAAACGAATTCTATACAGATATGCTACATACAATATCAAAATGAATTTCTGATTAATATTTAACTAACAAGTTCTACTATATTTCGGCAATGAACATATACCCAAACATGATTTCAATTAGTAACCAACATGATAAGCAGCTTTCCCTATTTTATATTTTATCCGAATAAATACTTTTGAATTTAATAACCCCTTAGTTTGAATTGCTTTAACTTATAAAATAAAGCAAACATTAAAATGTAACGACGAGGGACGTCAGATTTATTAATTATTTTTTTATTATAGCCCTTAATTTGAATTAATAATTTAGAATACTATTCTGACAATTCGCTTGCGTTTCTAACAATTTTATAAAAGCATTAATAGAGATGTAAATAACTATTGTTAATATATAAATTCTGAGAAGTAAGTTAAGTGAACTATACATAAAATATAAAAAAAAAAACATAATGAAAGATTATATTTGAAAATCTTTAGGCATGAAAAGTTCATTAAAATTCTAAATAAAAATAATTATAAATCCAATTGCATTTATAGTTACATTTGCTTTCTTCCAATTAAAACAATTCAGTGTCCCACATCTTTTCATCACTAATTATGATTGAAGCATTATTTCGCTCAAGCACATATATTTTGAGCTTGTATTTGGAAAAATTCATAGTCGGAACTTATAACTTGAGATCCAGCTAATTTTTATTTACCGTGATCTATTTGAAAGTCACGATCAGTTTTCAGCACTTCACATTTACTTAGTCGTGATTCTGTTTTCAATTAATTATGGATTAGTAGTTTGTAGTAGCACATATATCACATAGTCTAAACACTATGTGTAACATTCTTAAGTATCAGCTATTTCTCCAGGAAATCTATTATAAAGAAATGTCATAGCATATAAAAGCGATTTAACCCGCTGAAGAAGAAGCGGTGAGAACCAAAACAATTAAATCAAATTAATATATGCCTAGTAATTTCGAGTTTTTTCTTCATATTCATGGCCAAAATACGTTATCAATTATTGCTGTAATGTTGCTAACTAATAAAGAAATATGCATTGTGGAAAAATGTGACTAATCTGAAACAAAAACTTATAAATACTGATGAATTTAAAATGAAAGGTCTTATAAAATTTTCATTGCAGACACTACCCAATCGTGTTTTATTCAAAACTGTCATATTGTACTGATCTATATGAGGCTGGATGGGTGGAGCTGATTATCTTGTGAGTCTGTCCAAGACAGGCCAGATTTCCATTCTGTCCCAATTACGTCAATGTATATATACTAAGTTGAAATATAAAAGGAAAAGGAAAAACAACACATTTATTTTAATTTTTAGTCAAGAAAATATGAATTTTTTAATATTGAAATTCTAGAATGTCCTATAAAATTTGTCTAAATGATTATATTGCTAAATTGGGTCTCTTCAATTGTAAAAGAATATGTTTTTAACATTTGTGTCATTAAAAATTGTAGTTGTTATTCGGGATTTTAGCCATCGAATGCAGCATTTGGTAAACAATAATGAAAATGTCTCTTATCTGAAAATAAATAACATATTGCTAGTCAAAAGAAACATTTAAAATAGTTTCTTTAAATCATCATAAAGACAAATGCAGTAAATTGATTTACATACTTATCTTATTAAGCCAGTAAACATCACATGATCAACATTTCTTATGCTTGCTAATAACTGCTATTAAAACAGGCAAAACTCATTATATGTATTGCCACTCACTGCAAGCTAGAGTAATCAATGGATTCCAGAAGGCTTGTGCATAAAATCCCATATGGGTCCTACTCACCCAATATCCCCAGACTAGTTTCTGGCTTGTGTACTTCATCAGTGAGGAGCCTTGGGTCTGAGAGCACTGCACCTAGATCTTAGGACCTAATGCAACCCTCCAGCAGTCACCTTTTATCTCTACTTAACTGCATAACTATGAGCATTTCTCTACTTAGCTACAAAAATATGAGAATTACATTGAAAACACTGTAATATTTAAAAGGTGGCTGCTAGATAGTTGCATTTGATCCTAAGTTCTAGGTGCAGTGCTCTCAGATCCAAGGCTCCTCATTGACGAAGACCACAAGCCAAAAACTAGTCTGGAGATATTGGATGAGTAGGCCCTAGTTAGGGATTTTATGCACAAACCTTCTGGCATCCATTGATTACTCTAGCTTGCAATGAGTGGCAACACGTATAGTGAGTTTTGCCTGTTTTTTATCTAATTAAGTTGCCACTTCAAGATTCTGTTTTTTTATATATCTGTCTTATATATGTGCAATCGTCAAAAGAATTCAAAGAGATTACAGATGTTTCAAGATATCCATTTTGTATTAGAGATAAAAATTTGTTATAATGGACTAATTTAATTGGGTTTATTTTGATCTTTAGTAAAATTGAATAATAGTGCATACAGATAGTTAAATTTATTGTTGTTCACGAGTTTTATTATTGATAAGTTTGGGTATGTTTGATATTTGAGGGTCATATAAACTTTATATAAACAATGTGTTTATATATTTTTTATTTTTACTTACATGAAATAAACATTGTTGTTATTTGTCTTGCATTGGTTTGTCGAGAGGTCAGCGCGACTGCCTTGCACTTGCAGGAAGTTGCCCGGGTTGCGGGTTCGCGTCCCGGACGATGCTATGACACTTAAAAAAAAACAAAAAAAAACAATGATGTTATTTTTAAATTATATGGTATTATTTTTTAATTGTCATCTTAATGCAATTTAAATTCAGGTCATGCTATTACCCAACTGATTCATCTAATGTCACACTTAAATATTTTATTATAATTGGTATTGAACGAAGGATATTACAAGTAGAAAGCATACATAAAATTGTTTACACTTATATTTGCCATTACAGTATTAAATGTTTAGTAAAGAAACGTTATGAGCTACTTAATCCGATTAGTCCTAATTGTGATTTATAAATATAAACTCTCTGAGGTTATGTAATCAAGAAATGGAAATTATTTAATAACAAGCCAGCAAATTGTTAATGTGGTAAAGTTTATATTATATTTTTGAAAGTATAATTGTCAAAAATTCAAAACCCTGGGGAACTATATGTTTACATTTACTATTTATTTTTATTTGGGAAAACTGGAGTGAGTGTATTCGTGGGAGTTAGGGTCTTGTAAATGCTCAACCATACGCCAATGTGTTTTTAATACAAGCCAACGCAATTGGAAGCATATTTTTCAGCATCTCTCGCTCCGATTACCGTTTTAAAACAATTAACCTCTTGGTCATCTAGTCTCTTTCAATCAAACAAAATTTTAGAAGTTACAATATATTGTAACAATAAAAATGTGCAGCCTCACAAGGGTGTCTAAATGGACTCTAAAAAAAATTAAACATACTATCATGACTACCATATTAATGTGCAAAACTTTTATTTAAATTAATTACTATTTACTAAGGCAATAAATCTTTAACCATGTGCGCTTGACAATAGGTCTTAACCACAAGCTTACTCTTTGGAATAAAAGAGGGTAACCCCCAATTGTAAGATGGCAACCACTTTTTTACTTCAACCTACTTTCTATATAAATAGGTGAAGCTGAAGCGGTTAGAACTGAGAGCGTGAATCTATTCAATACTTCACTGATTAAGTCCACAATTCCTATTACCCATTAGTACTCGCGAAATCTTTCGATTTACAACGAGTCAATGGAAATATCTTATATTTAGATATCTATTACGATAATTTAAAGTTGTAATTTTAAATTTATTTAACCCACATTTTTTACATAAGTAATTTTTACTAAGGCAATAAACCTTTAAGCATGTACGCTTGAAAAAAAGGTCTTAACCACAAGCTTACTCTTTGGAAGAAAAGAGGGTTAATTGTAAAAAAAAATTTATTCTGCTACAAATTATAAAATTAATAAAAAGCCAACAAGTCTGTTGTTACTCTGCAGATATAATATATTAAAATATACACCAAAATAATTGCAATTAATTTCTTGTATAACTTAATATATTATCTCTGTTAAGTAACGACAGAAGTGTTGGTTTTTATTAATTAAATAAATTAATCAGTATAATATAATGACTTCATATTTAATAAACTGAATCTAAAATTTACCCCTAACTTTTTAGTCTTATAACTGAATATATAATAAGCAAAACTACTCAAAAAAGATAAGCAGGAGGATAATGGCAGAGCAACATTTGAACAGTAATTTTCACTATGATCTTTATATTTGATAGGGTTAACTTTTATTTATAAAGCATACTCGCATAAACATTGACATACCGCCAATAATATATATATATGGTTCTAGTAAACTATTCACTATAAAGCCTGTGTTGGCACTGTTTCTGTGTAAAAACACAGAATTATACCGCTTTCGCGGCCGAAACCTATGGCTAATATACGAGTGATCATTAATATACGAGTAGATCATATGTAGTCATTATAATATGCGACCAATTCTTCCGTGTTCAATAACACTACATCTACTAACAATACTATGATCGTATAGTTTGCCATTGATTTCATTGCGGGTTGAATTCCTATGCATATTGACAGAATTTGTATTGTTGCTAGAATTTAAGATGATCGTGTGAGCATTGTCATCTTTTTCAAGTGTTTATTTGTTGATGTTTATGATTTTCTGTATTTCCCAACTGAAAGATTTTTGCGTACTAGTAATTTTCAGCATATTATTGATATTTGTCAAAAATTTTTTTTTGGCTAATTTTGGCTTTTTTGGGGGTCAAAAAGACAAAAATTAAATTTCTCAAGCTCTCTGGCAGACGATTGGAGTTGTTTGCAGAAAAATACCGTTTCTGTCATGACTGGACGAAAGTTGAAAAAGAAGAACAAAATATCTACCACATTATTATATTTGTGGGACATCCCAAACAGAGAAAGGGAGGCAGTTGCATTTTTGCAAGCCCAAAACATCCTGCTATTCATTGCAGTTGATTTAGTTCTGTAATATGTGGTTAATAAATTTATTTTCTGGAAAGAATTTATATTTTGTTTGCGATTATTTTTATCTGTAAATCATGTAATTAACACCCAGAATGACAGTGTTAAAAACGGGTGGCATAGTTTGTTGGACATCTCTTGATTGATTGATGGACTTTTCTTTGTTAAAAAAAAATACTTCTTCTTTTGACATACCTATTCATTTCGTTTAGAAGCAAAAAGAGGTTTTTTGTTGTTGTTGTTTTAAATTAATAAACAGCACGTTAAGTAGATTTTAAAAATGAACGCGAGCTAATTTTAGCTGTTAAAAAAGAATAAAAATACAAGACATTTTATTTGTTATGAAATCAAAAAATCTTTAACAAACTTGTACGACTTTTAAAAGAGATAAATAAATAAATTCTACAGATAGTAACAAAACCGGTTAACATACATATTTTTTGTGTTAAAAAAACAATACCGCGATTGACTTTTTGTTTTTTGTTTTGGACATTTTATTTGTTATTATTAAAAAAAGCAAAAAAAATCAAAACCTGCCACCACAAAAAAAAAACCGTATTTATAAATCTAAGAGAAAAAATAAATCCTGTTTTATTTATTATTAATAAAAAAAACAAAAAAATCAAAACCCCGTTTTATTTGTTATTATTAAAAAAAAAAAATCAAAACACGCCGTCCAAAAAAAAAACCCCATATTTATAAATGTAAGATAAAATACCAAACAATTCTTTTTGTTTATAAGCAAATACAGAAATCTGAGGCAGAGTTTGTCGGACAGGTTTGACTTTTTTTTGCTAAATCAATCAACAGCAAACCCCCTCATTTTTAATATAATTCAAAAAGAAAGTGTCAATTCTAATTTTAAATAACAACAACAACAAAAAAAAAAAAGTCGTATGTAAAGCAAATTGTGTATATTTGAGATATTCCAAAAAAAAGTTAAAACTGTCCCTTATTACTTTGAAATGTATCGAATCCAAAACAAAAAAATAAAAGACGTCTGCAAAAAAGAAATAGTAGATTTAGATTGGAAATCCCCCCCCCAAAAAAAAAATATAGGTGTATGTCAAAAATTATGTACTTTTGAGATCCAAAAAACAGGTCAAATTCTCTTTTATAGTTTTAAACTTATCAAATGAAAACCAAAAAAATAATTATGTCCAAGACAAACAACAACAATATATTAAAAAAAAAAATGTCCAAAACAAACAACAAAATATATTAAAAAAAATAATTATGTCCTAAATAAACAACAACAATATATTAAATTTCCAAAAAAAAAAAATTACAGCCGTATGTCATAATATGATCTATTAGATAAAAAAAATCTAGCGGCCCGGTAATGTTATAACGCTCTGTTTTTAACTAGAAACAGTGCCACCAAAGGCTGCACAGTTAATAGTTTACTATATATATATATATATTGTAACCTCAACATTCTCAGCGCAATCTTTCACTTATTTAACCTCAATAAACTCTCATTTATTTCAAGTAGCTAGTCAATTGAATTTTATACTAACTTTAGGATCAAATATACCTGGGGTGCCAAATTGCAGCTATAAATTGTAATGCCACCAGAGATCATCATCATTAGCCATATTTAAGACTATAGAAGATACTGGAGAAAGTAATTAAATTGTCTCTCAAAAAAAATAGTAATAACAATAATATTGATAAAAAACATTCAATCTATGTGGTCTTAATTTCAAACTCGGATGAGTCATGTAAATATTTCATGATTAATTTATTATAAAATTCATAATAATGAGACAACTTTCTTCCACAACTTTATTATAAATATCTGATCTCGAGTGGTAACTACAGAAAATACCATATACAGTTCTCATTTATATCTGACTGGAAATAAATCAGTAATTAATGCAGAGAACTCATAATCTATGTTCATAATATAAAATTATTATTTAATTTAGTACTAGATAACAATTATCACAAATAAATCCTCCCCATTTAATTCCATTACTTTATTTTTCGTTCTCAGCATCTATCACTTTCAATAGCTACAATTATATAAGACGGAATGTCTGTGTTATGTTCTCTCATCTGAAAATCCCTAATCTTATTTCTCTAACACATACATTTTTCGATCAACTATCAATTCATGATCCCTATTGTTATAATAGTATAATAATTTTATTATAATATGCCACTTGACTTCCAAACTAGTTCTTAGATTAATAATTGAACTGCTCTTTCTCAAGGTCTAGATCTGTCAAGAAGTGCCCAAATAAGCGATTACACTGTAATGGATATGATCCCAAATATCTTAAGTCAAATTTTAATATGAGTTTAGTAGTGGGGAATCATTCTAAACATCGAGAGCAGGAAAGGGATTTTATGTCTGCTCCCAATATTCACAACATTACAATGAACCAAAAGATTAAATTTATTAAACTTAACTATTCACTGTCATTTTTATTCTATTAGATCTCATATCTATTGACCCAATTTTAATTAATAATTTTAAACTTACCATATTTTGCTAAATTAAACTAGGGAAGTAAACCATGGACATCAATCAGATAAATCAATCAAAATTTATTTATGAAAGTAAAGTACAGAAATAAATCATAAAATCAGATTATGCAAATTAATTATGAAAATAAATTATGTGAAAATGAATTTTATAAAAGTGACTTATATAAACATGAATTATGTTAATCGAATATAGAAATAATCGAGACAAAATCAATACTGTAATTCAATCATGGAAATAAATTATCAATATAAAATTAACTATGTGAATCGAATATGGAAACAATATAATAATGACTACTGCAAATCGATCGTGGAAATAAATTATCAATAGAAAAATGAATAATTAGATTTAAATATGAATGAATATTACTTTAAATATAGGTGCTGAATGTAGATTCTGAAGATATTTGAAACATCAAAACACAAAACACAATGTAATCTTATAACAATAATAAAATTTCATTACATTAACAATAATGATAAAATAAAAATAAAAACACACTTAATTATAATATTGCTACACCCAAACATATGATTCAGATCTATTAAAGACTATGGTTCGAATACATGTTTAAAGTAACTAATTTTCTGGATGACTTATTTATTGCTTTGACCCATTTATTTATCAATAAATAATTAATAATAATAATAATAAACAAACACAAACGCTCACACATGGAATCAGAATTCCATATATATTTTTAACTTTAAGAAAACTTATATCTTGAAAAAGAAGAAAACCTATAAATTTTTACTTCCCCCCCTTTTTATTGTAAACATTGTCCATTGGACTATTTCAAAATAATATATTCGTTTCAATTATTCTAACTAGCAATGTTAAATAATCATAAATTTCTAAATCATTTTATCAAGCAATCATTTTTCACATTTCTAATGAGGAAGGATGACATGCCATAAAAAATCCCCTACTGATTTTGCAAATGGGTTTAAATTCAAAACCCACACTTTTACATTCATCCCTGTCAGATCATTACATTTTTGACTGAATATATCTTGATAGGTCAGTATGTCGATCCAGCTTGATGACATCAGTTTACCATCATTCACAAAACTTAACACAGATCAGTTAGTTTATTAATTAAAATCTTTGTCATTCCCTATCATACATATACATGTGACTCTAATCCTTATTCTTTCAGGAAGCTTTTATTCTGTCCCACAAAAGAAAACTCTCTTCATATCCCACATCATCATGCAGTATTTATAACTTGCACACAGCTGCGTCTTAGTAAGGAAAATTTAAAAAAATGACAACAACTCCTAACTTGAACTGTTTGCTTGGGCCAGAGGGAGATTTTTTCTTAAGATCTAGAGTCAGGTAAAGAGCTCCTGCCTAGACACCTACCCTTTATATTGGCAGGCAAAACATTTTCTACAATTAAGCAATAACTTTATTAATAATTCCCTATCTTAACAAAATAAATGGAGTGAAACTCATTCATCTCCAACTGCCATGGTAAATAAATCATGAGACAGTTATTTCCCTTCTATTGGGTGGTAGGATAACTTTACATTAGTAATGACAAGCATTTATAGCTTTATATAAGCCCACACATATATCGATTACAGTCTAGATAAATGACCAAGACTAACCAGATCCTGAATCAAAACATATATGAATTATTTCAATTTTAAACAGTCAAAACCAACAACATACTTAACATTTATATTAATAACAAATCATCAACACTTATAGCATAAGGATGGGTTTTTTTTACATGATCATCCATATTACCCCTCTTCATATTTAATACTAAGCACAAATTAAATTTTTGTTAAGACTATAAAAAATATTTATATCATTTCTCTCTTTTCTTTTAAATTTGAATTTACATGAGCATCTATACCTAATGGTATCAAAATCATTTTCCTTTCCTTCCTTTAAACATTTTAAACATAAATAAAGAAAAATGTTAAATTAAGATAATCTAGTGGTTAGCCTTGTGATGTATTATATAAACAAAATGAAATATAAAAAAACAAATGACATATTATATAAACGAAATAAAATAAAAAATAAATATCAACATTACAATAGTCTCTTTCCAATGTCTTTTCCTTCAAATGTCCATCAATCAATTAATGTATTCAGTTCATTTTATTTTGAGATAGCTATATATATATATATGCACATCAGACAGTTATTTTTAATCAAATGTGTATAAAAAATGCACAGACAGTCATTTGAATCAAGATAGATAAAAACATAGATAGTTATTTTAAATCAAGATTTAGCAACAGGATAATTAATAAATTTTAAAAGAGTTCTGTTGACTACCTTCCATTTGATGAGTTTCTTCCTTGGTTTGAATTGATTTGTTTCCTTTCTTCTTTTCTATTTTAGAGGCTCAAATTATATACAACAAGCAGTTTCTGATTACTAAACATGAATTAACTTTTTAAACATTATACAGAAGTTTGGTGTTGTTTCTTCAAATGAATTTTAACCAGCCAAATAATTATTATAATATGAATTGGTCTTTCAATTTCAAAAAGTTTGATAGTTCTCTCCGTCAATGAATTTTTAATAAGCCGAATGGATAAGTTGTATCATTCAGCATAAAATATCTTATTAAAAGTTGATTCACTCATAATTGATGTGAGGAAAAGAAATATGCACCACTTATATATGAATTAGAAATTAATATTTTGGTATATTATAAAACTTAAACACATTATTAAATTCTGAGAAAGAAAATTTAAAAAAAAACTTGGAGATAACCTTCAGAGATAGATTAATTTTAGCAAAAGTTCCTCAATTAGCAAAGCTCTCCTCATTCACTTTTCCCATTCCCTTTTTGAGGGTGAAAGAGAAAAAAAACCATATGTTAATCCCCCCACAGGTGTTTTTTCTTTAAATCTAATTAAAAAATCTCCTCTCAGAATAAACAATAGTCTCTTTATTATGTATTAATTTTGACAACTTTTTCTTCCTCATCTTAAAGCATATCTCTTTAGTTAACACATTAGTGATTAATTTATGGAAAAGCAGTCAAAGAAACTATAATCAAAAAAATAAGCTTATTGACACATTTTGGTCAAACAAAGGTTACATTCACTCTTTCTTTCTCATCACTTAAATAATTTCTTAATTAGATTTGCATTGTTTTAAGTCAGAAATAATAAATCAGAACAGATTCATTTATCCTTTTTTTTCTTTTCTTTTACATTTATCAGGAAAGAACATGAAACAGAAAACTGATTATTCAGATTATATGAACATAAAATATCCATCATAATTTCTTATAATTACAAGCATAAAATCAATTATAATTTCTGATAATCATAAACAGAAATATTCATTATAATTTCCTATAACTTTAAACTTATTCTCTAGAAAGAAACTGTTAACTAAAGCCATTGACAATCAATTCAATTTTAATTCTCATCAACTCTTTGGTAATAGATATCAAAATTCACCAGACTTTATCTCAGTCATATAAATATTTATTTCTCAATTATTATAGTGGTAAATTATTATAGCAGCGTACAAAAAAAAAGAATCAATCATCCCCCCTGCATCAAATAATGCTAGGTATATTTAATGCTAGCTATATTTTATACAAACATAAACTGTCTCTATATATGTTGTTTTTGAGCTCTATAGCTATTGATTTCTCAAATAAAACTTTTAACTTTTCTTATATTCAAAAAAAAAAAAAAAAAATCCACAATTAACTTCATTTTATTACATTTGGTTTATAGATGGAATAAATCAAAAGATCACAATATATATATATATATATATATATATATATATATATATATATATATATATATATATATATATATATATATATATATATATATATATATAATGCACTAATTATGAACATATTAAAAATTATAAGAATAACAAAATAAACAAAACATGTGTAATTATGTGCAACAACATTTTTTCTGTTGAAATAATCTATGGCTTAATTGAAAAATAATCTCATTTATCTGCAGAAGCCCAGAATTTAAACATAGTGATATGTTGATGAATAGATGGAATAACTACTCAAAATATTATTTCCCATTTTAGAAATCCTTTGGTAATTTTTTTTGTTCAGATAGAACTTTATGTTACTGAACATTTTAATTTGCAGAGCATTTTTTAAATTGAGTTATCAGAACACTTTTGGAAATACATTATGTTGAGGTCAAAGGTTAGAAAATATTTGCTGTCAACTTAGTAATTTAGTTAAAACTTACATTATAAGAGATATATTTTTGAACTCCATATTGTTTGGAGTTCTTAGTAAAGTAACAGCGAATGAATAACACGTTTCTTCTACATTTCTTAAAATGATCAGTGATTGACTGATTTTCTGGTAACAATGGCATGGATGAAGTTCAAGCTGGTGTAATTCATACACAATCAAAAAAAAAAACAACTGACTACATGAGCTTTGCTACTTACCCCACAATTTTATGCATCATCTTTTATGACTTCCTGGGCATAGCTTCCAGAACTGGATGATTTGAAGAGTCTTTAAACATGTTTTAATAAGTTTCTCTATTAAATTTAAATAATACTTCTCAAAAATATTCTTTAATTATATTTTGGAGGAATTTTAAAAGTATTGATAAAAAATTGCATTTGTTGACAATGACATTGAATCTGGTTATATAATTTGTACTAATTTTTTTAATTTTTACTAAAAAATATATATTTTCTGTGATCAATTCATTTTTCTTGTTTCCTGTTGCTTATTTATTCCCTCCATAATTATGAATGAGTAGTTTTGTATGTGTTTTTACCAAATTCAAACTTTTTATTGTAAAGATATCAAAAATAATACAAAAGAAAATATTATTTTAATAATATTAAAAACTTTTATATTTTTAACATGTAACAAAATATTTTTTTTTTTGTATGATGGATATAAATGGATCATTATTTTTTTGATTTAATTGTTAATAAATTGGCAAAAGAAACCGTCTAATTATATATACATAAAATAAAATACAACTATGTGTTAATGAAAATGTTTTTTTTTTTAAAAAAAATATACAATTATAATTATAACTTATTGCTTATTAAATATATATTGAATACTAAAGAATATAGAATAAAATGATACAATAAAAATTAAAACTAACATGAATCAAATGCGTTATATGATTAATGTAGTTTATGTGGTATCATACATGCCGACCTACACACAACCAAATTTTTAATTAAATAAATTGCTAAAAAATAAATCAAATACATGTTGACACATATATTTAGTTTCAGCATATAGGCTTTGTCATAATATGAGATATAATAAATTAATTTAACTTTATTTCTTTATATAGCTTGTTATATTATAATTTTATTCACTGCAAGTAACTTAAAAATTTAAACTTTTATATTTTAACATGCTTTATCTGTAACATTTAGTAAGATTGTCTAATGATATAGTAGTAATTAAAAGTGTAGCACTTCATATGTCTGTAATAATGTGGAACTAAATATTCTTCACTCATGTGCTAGAATTGACATACATTTACTACTGTAATGGCAAAACATGTATAACTTGCTAATAAGACTGAGTGAGAGACCAAGAAATTGTTCTAAACCAACATGCACAGTTGTATTTCTACCCCTACAATCCTAATACAAACTTTTGTCTAGACTCCCTAATCTCAACTACATAATTAGCAACCTTGATATTAACACGGCTTCTCAGTTTTACATAGTGTGAGTGTGACTATGCTATAAAGCTAATGATATGAATAAATGCATTGTATTTGTGAGTGTCAGCCAAATGCAAATCTACATACATTAATATACATGAATTTACTTTATGGCAAATGTCCTCAAACATAAATGACATTAGAATTATAATATATTGTTAAAAGTATAATGCTTAAGATTAATCAAAAATAATATTTAGTCAGTTTCTAAATAAATACTCTTTTGTATTTGTTTTACAGCTTTTTAGTAAAGTAAAAGATAAAGGCAGTAAAAAAATGTCTTATTAAGACAACCATCAAGATTATATTATATAGACTATAATGTAAGCATGTTTATAATATATATATATATATATATATAATTAAGAGCAATATGTCATGTGACATCTGACATTTTATTATATATTGTAATGGAAACGTATATGTAGCAGCCCCACGATTGGACTAGCCAAATGTAATGGAACCTATAATTCAGAGCCTCACTTGGATGCTCCAAATGTAATGGAACTTAAGGTAGCCCATGTTTGGGCAAGCCAAATGTAATGGATCGTACTTGCTACATTCCATTTAAATTGAAGAAAGACAAAATTATCCCGGTTATATAAATAATGTAATGGAAACTATATGGTAGCTCATAATTAAGCAAGTTAAATATAATGGAACGTATATGAGGTATTCCATTTATATTAAAGAATGAAGGAAAAACAAACTTGTTCCAATTATATTTTAATAAATTGTTTAAATTGCCCTCCCAGCTAGCTTTATATAAAACAAATCTAAAATCATACTAATCAATGAGATCTTTCATTATAATTTATCTTTTAGGTTGATGTGACTAACTAATCAAATATATATATCAAAAATAAAGGGACTTTTATTAAATTCAAATATACACATCTACTATAAAAATTTATGTACCTCTAAATATGTGTATGAAAAATAATATATGTAAGTGACCTACAAACTAAGTAATAAATGAAATAAGAAATTATCTTTTATTAAGTCGTAAATTCAATTAATTTACTAATAACTTTGGCATTAAGAAAATAAGAATAATATAGTATCGATCTTTAAATAATTACAAAGGCATTATTTATAAAAATAAATAGCACATCTTTATTTTATGTTATCGTTTGACTTTAAATAATATTAATGTTTCAATATTAATATAAACAATAAATATATAAAGACATATTTCTGCCTAATAGTTATAATATAAAGATACTAATTAATATATAGTACCTCAACTTATAAATTATATTTTCAGATTTTAAAATTATTTAAATATTTATCTTAAACATCATCTGTTATACGTTTAATGTTATAATAGAACAAGACGCTTAAATTGATCATTCACAAACGTTACATTTTACAATGAAAAATAAAATAAACAAAAAAAAAAAAAATATATCAATCTCAAAAATATATATCCACACATCACACATATATATATAAAATTATTAAATACCTTTTTTTAAAAGTTCACTTAGTTAATTGTCCTTTTAAGAATTAATTTAGTCCATGAGTTTTTTCATCTGTATATTTTTTTATTTTTATTTTTAGAATGCATTCTATTAAAAGACGACGAAACGATTTCATTAAAGAAGATTATTAATTCTTAAATATATGCATATTTTATTAAAATGTCAAATCCAGCACATCAATTACACTTACTTTCAGATTAGAGTTAAATTGACGATAATACATTTAAGATAGCTATACCAGCTTTTAATTCCAGACGCGATGAAATTTATACGTTGAAAATTTTAGTTGTTCCATTGAAAAATTGCTTTAGAATATATGAAAGCGATGATGATGATGCAGCCCTAGCTGCGATATATCCTTATTACCCCGTCATAATTTATATGTTTATT
This sequence comes from Epiperipatus broadwayi, assembly GCA_028023455.1. NCBI lineage: Eukaryota > Metazoa > Onychophora > Udeonychophora > Euonychophora > Peripatidae > Epiperipatus > Epiperipatus broadwayi. The sequence continues at coordinate 28,354 of JAQFVV010007458.1, read as the reverse complement.
ACAAAATATATATACGTTACTTCAGTATTTTAAAAATGGTAAACTTTAAAGAAATAAAATGTAATAAAATTCTATCCTTCAGTTGTTTGTTCTATATCCCATTTTTAATAAGCAATAATCCTAATAATGGCTTCCTTATTATTGTCGCGTGGTTTCATGCCAGCAGATGCTATTTTAAAACTCATGTTATATATATATGTTCTCTTTTACAACAATTAACATCAAAATAAAAATAAAATATCAAGTATACATATAAAAAGTATCAAATCGAAAATTTGACATCTTTTAAAATATACATAAATAATTATTTATTACATTTAGTAATCATTGCAAATAAAATACTTTTTTTTTTTAATCAACAATTTATATGTCCTTATTTATTTTAATAATTAAATGTTTATAACGATGTACTATCAATATATATAAATAAAATAATAACTTCAAATAATAACTATATTTAATAAACATAAAAGAAAAATTTAAATATTTCATATGTAAACTTCAACTTAAAGAGATTTTTTTTTTAATAACAAATAACAAATTTTTAAAATATAAATATCGACCTATTGATATTTACAATACCCTCAAATCCACCGAAAAAAAAAATGTCTTTGCAAATAACTAATTAATTATGAAATATCGAAAAACTTCTCAAATTTGTAATCTTTCTAAGGACTAACATGGTTTAAAGAATATTATTTTTCTTATTAATAACCACATTCATTTATTTATATCTATCTCTCAGATCATCTAGATATTTATCCAAGTTTTTTTTTTAAAAAAAATATATAATAATCAAAAGTGCCTTTTCAATTCTTCCTGTAAAGAATTTCCAGTATGTTAAACTTTGTGAAAAAGTTTGCCCTAATTTACAAGATTTTCATATAGCATTTTGGTATAACTCAATTGCTTTTGAATAATTTTGAGATAAGTATCTAAAGATTTTGCTATGAACTCCTTAGATTCTACATCTATATCCTTTACATAAATAGTAACTTGATCATAAGCACTAACATAACTCTTAACTTTATCAATAATAGTTGCTATTTTATCAGATAATCTTACTTTTCCTTTGACTATCTTGATAAACATCATCGACTTGAGTAAGTCTTTATTTTACTTATTCTAGATTCAATTAAAAACAATTCTCTGGATAATTTTGAATGGTATTCATTCAAATTTTCTAAATAATCCTTTAAAAATCGCAAATCAGTGTGATATAATTTCAACATTAAAGAACTCTTGAAAATCATTTTGTTTTACAACAATAACATTATTATATTAATTATTTTCAGTTTAACTTTAGGTTTACTTAAATCTCTTTCCTTAGTTATATTTTCTTGAAGAAAATCAATATTATTTATCTTTCCATCTATAACTTTAAGTTTAACTTTAGCTTTTCCAATATCTTTCATAAAATCTATACTTCTTTTAAGATAATTTATTTTAAACTTATCTCTACTCATTTCTTTGAATTTTACTTTAATTTTCTTCATATTTTTACTGGTATAAATTATCTCAAGAAAATCTATTTTAATTTTCTCTTTACTTCTGAATTTAAGTTTTATTTTGACTTTGCCTAAATCTCCATTTGGATCAATTTCTACTTCCATAAAATTTACATTACATATTATATTGTTAATTCTTGTAAAGAATATTTCTTTGTAAATATTAATTTTTGTATAAACGTTTCCACAATTAATGGTACATTTTTGAACTAGATTTTGCATTTTATCTTTAAATTTATTACTGGTATTATCCGTAATCTTTAGTAATTTTTCACCTAAAGAATTTAATTTTATTTCTACAGATTCATCAATTCTTTTATCCTTACTATAGTATTCATCAAAAATTTTAGGTTTCTTTATAGTCTTTCTTTCAACTACTTCTAATCTGGCTATAATTCCTTGATTTTCTTCCTTCATTTCATTATTTATTTCTTCAATTTTTGCTTTTAAAGAATTAGCTTCCACTATTGTCTCTTCTCTATATTTTTCCATCTTTTCATCAAATTTTATTTCTACTCTTCTAATACTATCATCTACCAAAACTTTTAATTCATTAGAATTAATTTTCATCTCAACTCTAAGTTCATCATATTTAGATTCTAGCTTCTGAGAAAGTTCATCAGAATTTGTTTTTAAACTAGTCTCTAGTTTATCAGAATTTATTTTCATCTCAGCTCTAAGATCTTTTAATTCATTAGAGTTTATTTTCATCTCAGCTCTAAGTTCATCTTTTAATTCATTAGAGTTTATTTTCATCTCAGCTCTAAGATCTTTTAATTCATTAGAGTTGGTTTTCATCATAGCCTCCAGTTTCTCTATTAAATTCCCCATATCAAAACTACCACTAACTGACATTTCACTACTGTCATTCATTATTATTATGATTAGAATTACAATACTATATGCTCAAAAAAAAAAAATCTAAGATATATATATATTTATTTCTATATAGTAATTATCACAGATCAAGGGCTCACCATCTCCAATCATTATTCCAACAAGCAATTTTTTAACTAAAAATACAAGCCTTTTAATCTTATAATACATAATAGCTATCTAACAATCTAAATTTTACTTATTTGAACTCATGAACTTCTTGGCTTAAAAAAAAAAAATAATCTTATCTATCACCATAACATCAACAAATTTCTCTAAAATATATATATGCAGAGAGTAACAACTGATATCATTAAATAACATTTATTTATATTTAATGATAATAAATGTTCTACACTTATACTATATTAAAATGTGGATACTTCATATCAAATTCAATATAACCTTGAAATATTTAAACTACAACTAAATGTTCACATGCCTTAAAATAACTAATTTGATAATATAGTGAGACAACTTTCTCATTCAAAATAATGGTAGTTAAATATAAAATACTTAAATCGATACCTATAAATTTTCTGGACTTTAATACTTAATACCATTTTATACACATAAAAAAAAATATCCACTTCACTTATTATTAACTTTTGTGCTCGAAATATTTTACTAAAATTGTACTAATGCAGTTTACTACTAACAAATATTCACTAATTGAACTTCATGTTTAAAAGTCACTTACAAAAAAAAATAAAACATCGATATGTTTGTTTTCAAACCCTAATTGATAATCAACGCAATAGATTATTTGTTACAAACAATAATCAATTAATCAAACTCTTAAGTTTGGTGTTATATATTTAAGTTATATACTTATCTATTCCTCCAAAGATCCGACAGATATTGACAACCAAAAGATTGATTAGCACTTCACAACTTTGATGTAGATAAAAGAATTCAATCATTATTCCCAAAGCATACAATGTTTCATGAACACTTAGATGACTATCACATTTCATTCTATCCTATCTACTACAACCCATAATAATTTTTCTTAGAACACCATTACACTACCCTGCTTATATTTAAGTCTTAGGGGCTATTATTTATAAATATTTCCTTGCTCATCTTTGGGAGACTTAGAGGCAAATATTATACTTATATCAAAATAATTATATCTTACTCTCTCTGGAGTTTTAAAGATAAAATCATGGCAGGACTACTGTTAACTGCTTCATGATAAATAATAATAAACATCAAGATTTGGGTTGGAGCAATGAATGAGACTAATCAATCACAAGTGACATGAATGCATCACATCCTCAAGACAATGACAAAACTCCCCACTCAACATCAATACCTGCAACAGAACCAACCAAACTCCAACAATCAAATATCCCATCCAACCTTCAAAATTATAGATTTTCTACAACTCAAACTTTCCAAATATGTACAAAATTATTATACTATAATTCAACACCATCAATATACTTTTTAAATTGAAATTAAACTGCTTCATGACTATATTTATCTTTCATCACTAAAAAAAAATACAATAATATTAACCATCACCATCTAAACATAAGGCTAAAATATTTCCATTTATATAAAAAAAAAAATTAAACACACAAAAATGCTTCTCTTTCTTTAAACCATACATCTCATATTAATATATATACTAGACATCTTAATCTCAAGTATGTGGGGTATTTCAAGCCCTAATTAGCTTATTTCTAGCCCTAGTTGTTGCGCCAAATGTAATGGAAACGTATATGTAGCAGCCCCACGATTGGACTAGCCAAATGTAATGGAACCTATAATTCAGAGCCTCACTTGGATGCTCCAAATGTAATGGAACTTAAGGTAGCCCATGTTTGGGCAAGCCAAATGTAATGGATCGTACTTGCTACATTCCATTTAAATTGAAGAAAGACAAAATTATCCCGGTTATATAAATAATGTAATGGAAACTATATGGTAGCTCATAATTAAGCAAGTTAAATATAATGGAACGTATATGAGGTATTCCATTTATATTAAAGAATGAAGAAAAACAAACTTGTTCCAATTATATTTTAATAAATTGTTTAAATTGCCCTCCCAGCTAGCTTTATATAAAACAAATCTAAAATCATACTAATCAATGAGATCTTTCATTATAATTTATCTTTTAGGTTGATGTGACTAACTAATCAAATATATATATCAAAAATAAAGGGACTTTTATTAAATTCAAATATACACATCTACTATAAAAATTTATGTACCTCTAAATATGTGTATGAAAAATAATATATGTAAGTGACCTACAAACTAAGTAATAAATGAAATAAGAAATTATCTTTTATTAAGTCGTAAATTCAATTAATTTACTAATAACTTTGGCATTAAGAAAATAAGAATAATATAGTATCGATCTTTAAATAATTACAAAGGCATTATTTATAAAAATAAATAGCACATCTTTATTTTATGTTATCGTTTGACTTTAAATAATATTAATGTTTCAATATTAATATAAACAATAAATATATAAAGACATATTTCTGCCTAATAGTTATAATATAAAGATACTAATTAATATATAGTACCTCAACTTATAAATTATATTTTCAGATTTTAAAATTATTTAAATATTTATCTTAAACATCATCTGTTATACGTTTAATGTTATAATAGAACAAGACGCTTAAATTGATCATTCACAAACGTTACATTTTACAATGAAAAAAAAAATAAACAAAAAAAAAAAAATATATCAATCTCAAAAATATATATCCACACATCACACATATATATATAAAATTATTAAATACCTTTTTTTAAAAGTTCACTTAGTTAATTGTCCTTTTAAGAATTAATTTAGTCCATGAGTTTTTTCATCTGTATATTTTTTATTTTTATTTTTAGAATGCATTCTATTAAAAGACGACGAAACGATTTCATTAAAGAAGATTATTAATTCTTAAATATATGCATATTTTATTAAAATGTCAAATCCAGCACATCAATTACACTTACTTTCAGATTAGAGTTAAATTGACGATAATACATTTAAGATAGCTATACCAGCTTTTAATTCCAGACGCGATGAAATTTATACGTTGAAAATTTTAGTTGTTCCATTGAAAAATTGCTTTAGAATATATGAAAGCGATGATGATGATGCAGCCCTAGCTGCGATATATCCTTATTACCCCGTCATAATTTATATGTTTATTACAAAATATATATACGTTACTTCAGTATTTTAAAAATGGTAAACTTTAAAGAAATAAAATGTAATAAAATTCTATCCTTCAGTTGTTTGTTCTATATCCCATTTTTAATAAGCAATAATCCTAATAATGGCTTCCTTATTATTGTCGCGTGGTTTCATGCCAGCAGATGCTATTTTAAAACTCATGTTATATATATATGTTCTCTTTTACAACAATTAACATCAAAATAAAAATAAAATATCAAGTATACATATAAAAAGTATCAAATCGAAAATTTGACATCTTTTAAAATATACATAAATAATTATTTATTACATTTAGTAATCATTGCAAATAAAATACTTTTTTTTTTTTAATCAACAATTTATATGTCCTTATTTATTTTAATAATTAAATGTTTATAATGATGTACTATCAATATATATAAATAAAATAATAACTTCAAATAATAACTATATTTAATAAACATAAAAGAAAAATTTAAATATTTCATATGTAAACTTCAACTTAAAGAGATTTTTTTTTTTAATAACAAATAACAAATTTTTAAAATATAAATATCGACCTATTGATATTTACAATATATATAACTTTTTCTAACAGTTATAATTCTGTATAAATAAACTGTTGCTATTTTTATGGTTAAAGAGCATTATCTTCTTTATATGTAATATTATATGATCTTTTTATTTGTTCCATGTCCAGTTCTTCACGCATATCTTATATTCCATGTGATGTATTGCAAATATTGGTTCTATGGTTCTCATAATAATGACATATTAAAAAAAATATTTGTAAATAAATAAAGAATATGGGACCTTATTTACGAAAATCTACTAAATTTAATTTAATATAATGTATATAAGAAGACTATTACAATATATGATACTTTTCACATCATCCTGAAAATGCACAGTCTATTTAATATTTAAAAAATTCACAGATAAAAATTATTTCAATATAATTTGTTTTTTGTCTTAAAGTACTTTTCAATAAAAAAAATCACACTTTTGAAAAATTTACAAATTTTTTTATTTTTTTTATATATACATTTAGATACAGTTATATATATATATTCTAACCTGGTCTTGTGCATCTTCACTTCCAGATAATATATGATATGAAATAAAACGGGTTCTAGCTCAGTTAATAATTAATAAATAAAATATTCAGCATTAAAATTAAAATGTTTCATTAGCTCAAATTTAAAATACAATAAGGTTCAGTTATAAAATAAATTAAATAAATATTTTAATATTGTCATGAGACTTGAAGTGAAAATACAGGTGACAAGATAGATTACATTGAGCCAATATCCCACAGGATACTACCTCAATGGTATAAGAACACTATCCCCCTTATTACTATTTTAAATAACAAACTCATAGTATTCTTACGACTTTAATAACTTCTACTCACTAAGATTAAACTAATAATTAAGTATTAATCTTCTATTTAATAATAATCTAGCTCAATAAAATAATCTCAGGTTCATAAAGTTTATTCTAAGTTAATTTAAAAATATGGTAGTAAAATATGAGAGGGGATTTTATGTCATAATCTACTACACTGAAACTAATAATAATAAAAAATAATAATAATAATAATAATAATAATAATAATAATAATAATAATAATAATAATAATAATAATAATAATAATAATAATAATAATAATTATAATAATAATAATAATAATAATAATAATAATAATAATAATAATAATATTCTTCTGTGTTTAACTACTACTGGATATCTTTTTTTTCGTTATATTTTTATTACCATAATAAAATAATAAAATAATTTTATATAATTTTTTATCTTCATGTAATAATATAATAAATATGTGGTAGCATTTTGATAATCTGATAAACAAAGGATGTGTGGCAACTGATAGCATATAATTCAGTATACTATTGTGATAACTGATTTATGACCAATAAAACAATGTAAAATTATAATTATTTAATTAAAAAAATACCAATAAAATATTTAAAATTCTTAAATAATTCTCTATTTATCTTTTTGTGCAAAATTATATTTTTGTTTCAATTGTTATGAATATATCGTGATTTCATGCAGTGAAGTGGAGAAATAAACAATCAAGACACAAAAATTTTGAAAAACAAATTTTAACAAAGTTTATTAACAACAACAAATAAAATAAACAATTTATGTACACTATTTACAATGGATATCCTTATTTTAATCTTACATTTTTATCTACTAAGTTATATAAAAAATAGTTTATAGTTTAGTTATATCTTTATTTATACTTAAGACAAAATTAAAAAAAATGTTACCATTTGGTTTCTCATTACGGTTAACTTATTATAAATATATTTACATATTAGCAAAATATTTAATCCTTAATATTATTAAACTATCTTATTTAAAAAAAAAATCATAGAAAAACATTTACAGAAAAAAAAAACATTAACTTTATAATGAGTACGGATTTCTCAAAATATTAAAAAAAAATTTCATCTTGCAAAGTCAAAGATGTTACATAAAATATTCATCCAAAATTCAGTACATTTTAGTGTTTTATCACACGACGTTTACTAATCATAATACATTCTTATTTAGCCTTACTTTAGTATAATATAAGTGTAATAATCAATATATTCCTGTTATTCAATGAACAAAAATATACTATGCATTTTGTTTATATAATTTACTTTGTACTATTGTATTTTAAAAATATGCAATACTTATTTTTCTTCAAAAAAAATAAAGCATTCAAAAATAATCAACATTCTAAAGAAAATATCTTGTTTAGATACTCTATTTTAAAAATTTATATTTCATTTCCGAAAATAAATTCAAAATATATTCTATGATTCTTTCCTTTCCTTAGGATACTTTGGACCTTCAATTTTAAGTTATAAAATTCTATTCCTTCTAAGCAAATAAACCAATCTTATACAAAACGATAGCATAACCTAAGTTCTAAATTATTTACCATTTCTTTTCAAAATATCTTACTAAACGATGCAGTTACATGAAATAAAGATAGCGAAACAGTTGTATAGGATTTAAGGAAGAAATCTAGAGTATCACTCTTAATATATCTCAAAAATCATGGCACAGTGCAAAGAGGTATGACCTTTACCTGTCTAATAACCTCTAATACATGAACGATATTAAAGCTACTTCTTCAGCTTTATTTAAAACATCAAATATTTAAAGACATATAAAAACACTGTCCAAATAAAATGTGTACCAGTCATAGGGCTTTGTTAACTATGCTGATATTCACACAAAGACTAAATATTATTTCTATTCCTTATCATATCCTATTTCTTAAAAACATCATCTTGGTTTCCTGTTCACTAAGTACTTCCAAGCCACTATCTCAACATTATTTCTCAAGATTTTTTTACATCTTACATCGATAAATAATTATCTGCATTTACAAAACAATAAATAAAATTCATTGATAGTTTAAAAATAAAAATAAGTATTAATCCATTTAGTAAAATTTATAGAAAATAATCCTGGGTCTTTACTGTTCAGAATGAAAATTATTAATCTGTAATATTAAAGAATTATTCCCACGAAGTTCATTCAATATTCTCTGATGCATCACTCTGTTCAATTTAACTTAAGTTATCCAGTAAACTTTTATACAATATTTGTATTTTCATGGATCCATCCTTTATTTATCTACTATATGTTCATTTTTTTAATATAGGTTTTATTTCTTAATAAGTTCTTTTTAATTCTTGTAAAATATATTTTTAAAAAAATGTTTCCTTCAAAAAGGACTAAACATTCTATTTCTTTCATTATATTTTATGATAACTCATATGATATAAATATCTTATTCTTTTTTTAAAAAAAACTCCTGGATAAGCTTATAAATAATGGGTCACAAATTTTTTTAGACGGCAAATAGTTTTCTGTTTAAGCTTCCAGCATAATGCCCAAATTATTTTTATGAGTTAGAATAATCTTCCGGTTGAGCATAAATAAAAATGTATTATAATTTAAACATGTTTTATTTCGTAGTATATCCATCTCTATTGTGTAGTTTAGGTTAAACTTCAGATAAAATACTCCTGGCAAGTAACTTTTAAAAAACTAGAAAATCATTTCCACGAAGTTTCTAAATATATTATCTTTTTAAAACTCTCTTAGGAAAGTACTAAAAAATTGACTAAAATAAAAATTTAAAAATACTATCTCTTTGATAGCTATGATTTACCTTTCTCTGGTTTCAATACATTATTAATCTCCTCCTATACCCCTGTGCAATTCATATTTATAGTCTGTAAGAATACCCCATTTGATTGGTTGATTCTTACTTTAACTTGAGAACAAATTTACATATTTTCAGTTTATAGCAGAATCAAGTTTCAAAAAATAAAAATTTTTATGACGTAATAAAATTTAAAAAATATTATTTAAAATTCCACTTTTAATTCAATTATTACTTTATAAAAACTATTTAAACATTTAAGATAACTGTTAAATCAGCATTTATTTTTTATAGCGTCTGTATACAATTGTAATCACATTCATATCGGCTTTTTCAAACCAATTTGTGCAAACGTTTTTTGCGAGTGTTAAACAATAAATGAATACCCTCTGACCCATACAAGATATAGAATTTATTGCTGCATAAATTCTATATTTTGTATGGGTCAGAGGGTATTCATTTATTATTTAACACTCGCAAAAAGCATTTGCACAATTTGGTTTGAAAAAGCCGATATGAATGTGATAACTGTTAAAATAACTTTAATAACCTATTCCATTTTTAATATTCAATTTATCTAGTTTTATTTAAATAAAATATTTATTTTTTATATTATGAGTGTATTCGTCTTTATGATACTATTTTAAAACATTTAGAAACATTTATAACAACTATTTAATATTCACTTCTATGATAGATAGTAATTACATTCAGTTCTATAATACAACTTTTAAATATTTCAAACTCTGTTATTAATTCAAAGAAGCAGTGTATGAAAGTATGTAGTATACAAGTCACATGATCAATATAACTTTGACAGACGATTTTCAATCTATTTCTCTGCCTAGATTTATAAAATTGATACACTTATTATATTATATAAAATAATTATAAAAAATTTGGAAGAATAATTTTAAAAATATAGAGCTAGATATAATTTTCATCATCATAAAGTTTATTTTAAAAATATACTATATTAATTTTGACGATTAAATATGATTATAAATTTTAATATAGCATTTATTAAATTATCAGTTTTAAACTATTAAAATCGAATTTATTTAATATACTTTTAATATTTATAGCTGTGCTATTTAATATGGCCAGCTTTTACAACTATATGCAACAATATTTTAAAGCTTTACATAACTATTTTTTAAATGATTCGCTATAATTTTATATACTACGTATTTGCTTTAGCCTCAAATTGTACTTTAAAAATATAATCGACGAACTATAATTAATGTATTAAAAGAACATACTCTAAAATTTAAAATTTTTAGTAATTGACTGTTATGAACTATTACTGACCTATAGAAAAGAGCACTATATATATATATATATATATATATATATATATATAGATATATATGGATGATATATATATGATGATATATATATATATATATATATCATCAACCATTATCAATCCACTGCAGGATGAAGGTCTCTCCAAGTTCAATCCATCTTTTCCTATCTTTAGTTTCTCTTTTCCACATCACCCCTGTACACTTTCCTATTTTATCCACCCATCTAGCATGTGATCTCTTTCTGGATCTTTTACAATCTCTTGGAATCCAGATTAAAATATCAATTGTCCATCTGTTATCATCTCTTCTAACAATATGTCCAGCCCAACTCCAGTCTTTTAATTTTTTCAATGAGGTCAGTAACACCTGTTTGTTCTCTCACCCATACATTGTGTTTTCGATCCCTTCTTGTTATTCCCAACATGCATCTCTCCATACTTCTTTGAGTGGTCTGAAGTCTCTGTATTGCTCTTCTATTAAGTGTCCAAGTCTCAGGTCCATAAGTAAGAACTGGAAAAACACATTTATTAAAAACCTTCCTTTTCAAATACATAGGCATATTTCCTTTTAGTATCAAGTTATTTCTACTAAAAGCGCTCCAACCAAGTTTAATTCTATGATTAATTTTATCCATTATATTTTCATCCGTATTAATAATTTGACCAAGGTATTTTTAACTGTTAACTTCTTCTAACTCATCATAATCAATCTTTATTTTCATATTTTGAGAAAATCTATTAAACATTACTTTAGTCTTCTTAACATTTATCTTTAGTTTTACTTTTTTACTTTTATCTGATAACTCCTGCAACAATTTCTGTAGCTCTAAATCATTATTTGAAAAAAAAAAACAACTACATCAACTGCAAAATCTAAATGACTTAAATAATTTTCATTTACTTTCACTCCTTTATCTTCCCATTTTAATCCACTAAATACTTTTTGCAGCACTGCTGTAAAAAGTTTTGGAGATATGGAGTCACCTTGTCTTACATCTTTTTCAATGTTCATTTTCCTACTATCATTATGTAATCTAATTGTTGCTGTTGCATTTTTATAAATATTCTTCAAAATATAACAATATCCTGGATCTACACCTTGATGATCCAATGCTTTAATCACTGAAGAAATGTTTATAGAATCAAATGCCTTTTCATAGTCTACAAATCCTAAGCATAATGGCAACTCTTATTCATTTGTCTTTTTTATAATTTCTCTCAATACCTGGATATGATCTACTGTACTAAAACCATTTTTACACCCCGCTTGTTCTCTTGGTTGGTGGAAATACAGTGTTTTCTGTAGACGAGTTGTAATTATCTTAGTAAAAATTTTGTATAAAACTGATAAAAGACTGATAGGTCTATAATTTCTAATGTCTTCTTTATTACCTTTTTTAAATATTAATATAATACTGCATTTTTCCAATCATCTGGAACATCTTTACCATTTAGACATTTGGTATATAACTTTGCTAAAAAAATTATATTTCTTCACCTGCTTTTTTTAATATATCAATTACAATTCCATCATTACCTGGAGCCTTCCCTTTCTTCATAAATTTAATTGCATGTCTCACTTCCTCATTCAAAATTCTGGGAAATTCGGAAGATATAATATGTATAGGAGGCACTTGTTCTTTATTACTATATAATTTTTGACAGAAGTCTTCTACACATTTTATGATGTCATCTCTCTTTTTAGTAATAATGCCATCTTTTTTTCTTATTGCAGATATATATTTTCTACCAATACCAAAATGTTATTTTACACTCTTTAGACTTTTATTTTCTTCTACAGCTTTCCTTGCTATTTCACAATTATACTTTCTTATATCATTTTCAACTCTTTTCCGTACCATTTTACAAAATTTAAGATATTCGATCTTTTTTAATGCATCATTATTGTATATGCTCATATTCCTTCTTTTCTTCATAAATTCTCTAGTCTCAGTAGAAATTTTATTGGTCAATTGCTGCTTTTTTCTACCAGATATCTTTGTTGCAGTTTTTAAAAGTGTATCGCTTATTTTCCTATTAATGTCATTCAAATCTGAATCATGTTCAAAATCTACTAATACTTGAAACCGATTTGTAAGTTCTAATTTAACTTCATTAGAATGTTTCTGAACATTAGGAATATCAACTGTAAATATTGTTTTTTTTTAATAATTTTTGTCTCTCTACTTTCCCTTAACATGTATCTTATATCTTACTAATCGATGATCACTTCCTGTGTTAAATTTATTAAGAACATTACAATCTTGAAATATGTATTTTCGGTTACTCAAAATATAATCCTATTCTACCGTACCTTCATTTGGATGTTTCCATGTCCATTTCCTTTTAACTTTTTTCTCAAAAAAAAATTCATAATATAAAGTTTTTCTTTTTCTGCAAATTCCACAAGTCTATGTCCTCTCTCATTTCTATTACCATAACCAAAATTACCTACAGCATTTTCATCTTTCATTTGTTTACCAATTCTAGCATTAAAGTCTCCCATAACAATTTTAAAATGTTGTTTACTTTGATCCAAAGCCTTTTGTACATCCATATAAAAACTTCTATAACTTCATCACTATGAGAATTTGTTGGGGAATACACCTGAATTATCTGCATTTGGTATCTGCTATTAAGTTGCAAAACTAATATTGCCACTCTAACTAATACAACATCAATCTCCACAATGTTATTCTTCCATTTTTTATTTATAATGAATCCTACTCCACTTGTATTTCCACTATTTGTGCCTTTGTAGTAGAGTATATGTCCACTTTTTAAATCAATTGTTTCTTCACCTTTTCTTCTAACTTCACAAAGTCCAATAATGTCCCATTTAATATAAGACAGTTCTTCGTCTAACTCTTGCAATCTTCTTTTTCTTGAAAGTGATCTGCAGTTGTAAGTACCTAAAAAAATTGTCATCAAATGGCAGCCTGAGTCCACAATCAGGGGATTCCTAGCACCCTCCACCTTCGGCCACCAAATGCTGCATTGGTTGGTGACTTTACAGCCTCCTGGGAATAAGGGCCATGATTTATTTTTGTCTGTCATGATTGTATATATTGAAAAAATATTCTTAAACTCGGAGGTAAAAAAACAATAAACTCACCACACTGGCTAATGCGTGTTGGTGAGCAGCCATCCATGTTTGTATACTATATGAATAATCACATAGTAATAATAGCTGCAATAACAAGAACATATGGAGTGGACATTAGGAATTTGCCCTGCTCGGTTCTTTTAAAGCCTCCAAGAGGAATCAAATGGTAACCTCTCAGTTAATATTGATACAAAGATTTTCACGGGTTGCATATATAAAAGACATATTTTGCAGGTTCATCCGTGTTAAAATATTTCAAATATTGATATACCAACATTTCGACTTGGTCACATAAGTCATCCACTGGGTGATAAAACATAGAAAGACAGTTGTAGAGGTGCTACAATCACTGATTTTAAAAAAAACCTTAAAGTTCCACCAATTGCAAAATGTTAAATTAAGAATGTCTTTTAAAAAAGTCTTTCCAAATATAAGGAAGTTTGCATGTATCATCTCATATATTGATACAATCTGGCTTTTTAAGTATCTCAATGGCTTCTATAATTTTGCACTGGTAGAGATTATCACATCTGGATATGATCCTGGTACTAGAAAAACCAATTTTATGACCTGAATCCATGTTTATATATATATATTGTGAATATTTAGATTAATGAACAAGGTATTTAAAAAAAAATAAAGAAGTTTGTTGATCTTGTTTGATTTTTCTTGTGCTTGATAGATAGATAATGGAAGATCTTGGAAATATAGATTTAAATTGATCACCATAGCAACCTAAAGCTTTTAAATAGAATTGTTTACTGTTGATTCTAGCTTTAAAATAATAAATTTGCTATAATCAAACTCAGGAAAAACATATAGGTAAATAAATAAATTTTGAAAACAATTCGTACAATATAAGTTTACTTAAATAGGATCGATATTATTTTACATATTTCATGTACATATTTCATGTATATTAATGTTTTTGTGTTATGTATATTTGTTTATAAATTAATTTTAAAAAATATTATTATTAAAAACGTATATATGTGTAAACTATTTGTGTTTATAAAGTGAATAAAGGTTGTTATATCAATTTTGTATTTTGGTTTACAAATAATAGAAAAAATCTAATCGAATTTGGATTTAATTTCCATGTATCTTTTCTCCAAACTTACATTACAAACCGCGTGAAAACTGCTGTAAAAAAATTGTTTGGCTTGAGTTTTATTTGAGTAGTATTCAGTGGTTGTTATGATACCAGAACGTCAGAAAGAGAACACAGAAATAACAGCCAACAGACTAGAAGGAAGCTATCATCTTTTTGTGATTGCCACGGATGACGGACATATTTTCTAGGTTCTTACAAACAAAAGTTTTTCAATATTTTTTTAAAAACTGTTAAACCATAAAACATTAAAAAATAAACTTCAATTATCTGCCCGTTCAATCAGTTGAGGGGCAGTTGCGAAGGATTTTCAAGGGAAACTGCAGCAAAGTGTGAAAAAAAAAATGTAAAAAAAAAGGAAACCTATGAAAAAAAAAATGCTTTATATAAAAATCGGCTATTTTAGTTTTAAAAGAACAAAGATATTTCTGGTTTAAAGTTTGCCGTATAACCACCATTGGATTTGGATAAATATTGTGTCATGAGCAAATGAACACAGGATCAACTGGATTAATTCACATCATAAAAAGGCTAATTGAATTGCACTCTCCTCTTTGGAAAGAAAAAGGACTGTTAGTGAAACATTATAAAGTTCGACTTATCTTTTCTGAGAAATAAACTTCTCTTTGCATCATAGAAACTGAGGATAAGTAAATTGCAATGGACAAATAAATAGTGAGAATGGACAGACTATTATATATGGTATGTTATATATATATATATATATATATATATATATATATATATATATATATGTGCACGTATTAGTTGTTTTTTTTTTTTACATGTATTTAGGGGGGATGATTTGTATTTTATTTAAATGATCTTTAAGAGTAATAGAATTTATTAAATGAAAATGATCGGAGAGATTTATTTATTAATCATTTGAACTTTTGTCTAAGTATATATTAACACAATCCGATGTTGTTTATATATATATATATATATGATTTGATGGTTGCATGTATAAAATTTAGTTAAAACATCGAATAGACAAGAGATTCAAATATATCATATTATTTCATATTCATTTATCGGTTATTATTTTGATAAACAAATAGATTTCGATCTCATCCTATTTCATATCTTTGGTATCTGTTATATATAAATTTTTCAGTAAAAAATCCAAAGGTCTCTCCATTCATTCATTCATTTTTTTTATGTCGTTATTGTTTCCCAACACATTTAGAGATACACACAGTAATTTTATCATTTTTTTATTTATTCAATCAATCTGAAATAATAAATTAATTTCCGATGTATTTTGTTATTAAGCTTGCCAATTTTCTTTTATATAATCAAATAAATTGAGTTAATTTAAATACCAAGGCTACACTTAATTATTTTTTTATTATTTGGATTGCATAAGATGATGTAGCTATTTAAATGACAAGGTTCAAATTCAGCTTGGTAAGTGAGCTAGAATATAAGATATAGCATGTTTTGCATATTAGTATTTTATTTTATTCCCATATGAATTTTATATTTATATTTGCAGTCGAATATTATATATATATAGATTATCATTTATCTTAGTTAATATTACAAAGTCAATCATTTCATGTTTGTCTGATTCCGTCATAAAAATCTAAATAGATCGTACTTTATCATTGGTTCAGAATAACTCGTCTTAGATATATTTTTTAAAATTTCTCTAAAATAAAGAGTACAAACTTAGTTGAATAGTTTACTTGAATATTATCTTTAAATTGGGATAAATCTAAATTATAATCATATATTTTAATTATTATATCAACCAATTTTATATTCATTTATTTGAAGGTTTAAATAGATGATATTTATTATTATAGGTCGAGGGACATCCAATGGAAACTTAACAGATCTTTTATATAATATGATTGGACATTATAAAGATAAAAAATAGCTAAAAAGTTTTCGTGGAGTATTCTATTTTAACACATAAACGAAGCAATAATTATGTATCACTTTATTGGAAGATATGAATAAATTATTTATATATTATTTTATAGCTTCTTAGTAATCTAGAAGTAGATTAATTTATTTAAACATTTAAATGAGTGCATAAATTTTCAAAGTGTTATAAAATGATATAAAAACTAGTTGATGTCAATAGAAAATTATTAATTAAAGATTGGAGTAGAAAGAATTGTGTATCGCTTATTGACACGAATGTTTATACTTTCTATTTAGCGTTTATTAAACTATATATATATATTTGAGTCAAGTATTATTTTGTTTTGATATTTAAATAGTGTCTATATGTAAAAATGTTTTGTAAAATACAATTATAGGTATTTAGAAGCTTATCCGTTAAGATAAAATGCAGCATCATTAAATAATGAAGTAGATTTAAATTACTACAATAATAATAGGTTAATAAAATATATATTGGAATCTGCTTTAGTTATTAATTGGATTTGATTTTCATTAGATTGCTAATCAAGTAGTTACCCTAATCATATATTATTGTTTAGGGCAATGATATGCGAGTCCATTGCTCAATGCAGTTTATGTTGTAATTGTGATGGATTTGTTGATGTGTGGAGCAGATAATCTTATTATTTTTTCGTTTCACATATAGCTTAAACAAATTAGACTTTAAGAGAGATTATTTGTGCTTTGTGATGGTTTATTACATAATGGCAACCCGATTGAGCTAGACTAAATTAATTTAAATTAGATTTTAGATTCTTATCAGATCAGATTAATCATTCTACCCATCACCCAGCATTGATCAAATTCCAACAGTTACTATATATATAAGACTGGACTTGACCATGACAACATTAGTTTCAAGTGCTTCTTATCATCCTTTATCATTATTTTCTTTAATTTTTTACTTTGAAATTCTAAAGATATTCCATACTAATAAAACATAAAAGCGACCTATGATAAAATAAATGACAAAAGTTTGAATCTTTTATAAAATTAGAAATATCTCGCCAATGCCAAATAGTTCATAATTATTAATTATGAAATAGCAATCATCATCAACGATTATCAATTCACTGCAAGATGAAGGTCTCTCCAAGTTCAATCCATATTTTCCGATCTTTAGCTTCTCTTCTCTACATCACCCCTGCACACCTTATTTCATCCATCCATCTCACATGCGGTCTCTTTCTGGGTCTTTTACAATCTCTTGGAATCCAGTTTAAAATTTCAATTGTACATCTATTATCATCCTTATATATATATATATAGTAGTCAAAAATAAAACACAATTAAAATATTGGGAAATTATGAAGTGTAGAAATCGGACAAATTTCATTCAATTTTTGAATATCGATTTTCTTTATATATATATTTAATAGAAAACTAAAACTAGAGTAACATTTTTTATGAAAAAGTTTTATTAGATTTACTTTCGAAATGGAAAATTGTTTATAAACATACATATTGATAGCAAATAATTGTGAGTTGAATAAAGTCAATAAGAAGATAACACATAATATTTTTAAAAAATTACAAGAATAGCTAGAATAAAAAGAAAACGCCAGAATCTCAGTTTAGTTAAAATATATCTACAGATATTTCAGTGTAAAGAGGAAATATAAGCATTTTTTTTTAGTTGAAAAGAAAAAATATAGATATAAAACTAATCAAAGAATACTACAATACGTGTTTTCAATAGTATTCAGTGAATTATACTATTATTAAAAACATTTACAAAAAAATTGGAAATATCAATAATTGTTTTACTATGATAGTACAATGTATGACGAGAATAATAAGTATAAAAATACTCATAAATTAACCAATAACATAAATTTTGATATTGTATAAAGTATCACAAAAGAGAGTTATAAATAAAGGCAGTGGAAAATTGTGGAAGTAAAAATCCAAAATCTATACCGCGACATATTGTTATTAGAAGGAAAGTTGTTTTATAAATACGAGGTTATACCGCTGATATTATAAAGATGTATAATTTTTAAGATATGGCGGGGGGGGGGGGGTTGTTTTAAATGAAAAACAAACTAACAATAAAAAATGATAAAACAAAACATTACCTATAATAACTTATTGTAAATTATAAGAATGTGAAATAAAGTAGTCAGCTATATAATAAAATTTACTAAGGTAAAAATTTCCTTCAAAGATGGAATTATTATTGATATCTTAAAAGGAGGTTAAGTAATAAACATATATTAACAAAAACATACCGATTTCTTAAATGATAAAATACCTGATTGCTGAAATATTTTAACAATAATGATATTTAAAAAAATGGGAAAAATTTAGAAATTATAGACCTATCAGTTTTGTAACCGTTGTAGAACTTAAACTTAAGAAAATAATTACAATTATTTTGCAGCAAACTTTTGACTGTAAACAAACCAAAACAACAAAAAAGTACATTTGGATATATCAATCTTCATCAAATATTAAAAGGGGTGATAACATACAGCTATGTTTATGAGCTGTCATTAGGTGTGAGGTTGATTATAACAATGCATTCGTATCTATAAGCATTTCAATGATAATTAAACATTTTAACTTGGAGATATTGTATAATCTGGAAAATATTTATAAAGATGAGACAGTAGCACTTGTTATATTAAATAATGATAACAATTAGATTAACATTGATAAGAATGTGGAACATGTTACTTCCATATTTAAAAAAATCGCATTAGTTTAAGAAGTATTTTAAATGTTAAAATGTGATTGAAAATATATATTTCACTTTGTACTTTAAATTACAACAACAATTAAAAATATTCTTTCAAAAATTTTCGATTAGATTAAAAGTTTTATTTAAAAAAAAAATTTGAGTCCAATGCCCATATCAGCGGAATTTATTCTGGTTTTTACTTATAAAAAATAAAGTATATATTGTTATACATATATCGTAGGGTGAAATCCATTAATTCTGAGAAAATATTAGCATTGCTAAAAAAAATACAACGTTTAATTTATTTTTAAATTTTATACAGTTTTAGAAATATAAATTTTATATTTATTCATAAAATATGAACATTTATAGATTAATTTTTAAAATTTACCTATTGATATTAGGTTTACATTCTTTATATTATTACAATTAAAATAAAGTATAAATATCTATGATAAACATTTCTATAAATAATCGGTAATAGTTGGTTAGGTTCACTGTGGCTAGGCGACACTGCAGTACCATCAAGAACCACGAAGAAGCCTGCAAGTGATAAATTTCTATCCAAAAATTGCTGAAATCGACAAATTAAAATGCCTAAGGCAAATTAAATCAAACAAGTCACTCTAAATTACAAATCAAAAATAAATCGATAAAAATGCTATGAAATTCAAATTACAAAAACAGAAATCGGTGAAATGGAACAACCCCACTTTCACATAAAGAATTCAATCAAAAATAAGGAAAATGCAATTTACAACAACCCATAAAATCATGAATGCTACAAATTAGAAAAACAGAAATCAGTGAATATACATTAAACACAACACCCATCCCCCTCCAACATGAAGAATTCGATTAAAACTAAGTAAAATACAGTGAATGTTGTCTTTTCACTATATGTAAAGATATGAAAAGATTATTTGTGCTATGGCTTATATGGAAAATAAAGTAGTAAGTTAAAGTCAATAGCTCATTTGTTACAACCCTAATGTAGGTGTCTAATCTACATTCATTCCCAATGGGTTTTAATATATTATTAGAGAATGAAATTCCATAAATGGATAATTAAATAAAAAATAATGATAAGAAAAGTTTATATAATTACTATCAGTGTTTCATTTAATGATTCTGAAAAGAAAAAAAAAATGTATTCAAGGAATGAAAAAGTTTTCCAGACAGCAATAAGACATTTTAAAGTCAGAATTGGTCAAGCTTCGGATATTGTTTTGTTATTTATGAATATTAAAAATAAGTTAAGAAAAATAATATCTATGAATCTTTTCAAGAAAGATTAAAGAATGGAACTAGTTTCAAACTTGTTAAAATATTATTTCCTTATGCATAAAAGAATGATAGAAATATAATACTGTAACTTGAATTCTCTGTAAAACGACTTAGTCTTCCAACAACCAGAAATGGATTAGGTCTTCACTCTATACAAATTTTTCACAAACAAAAGAGTATTAATATTCTAGCTGCACTGATAAAAAGTTTCCAGCTCTCAAATGCATCCTTCAAATAACACCGGCAGACCAAACACCACCTTCACACGAATATTTGTCTTTGCTCGTAAACCAACTTCAAAGCATTTATGATCAAGTGTCTTTCTTGGGTATTGATAGATACACCTATTGGACTATTTATAATATGCTGTACCTAGACATAACCACAGATCCTCACTCAGCCTTGATAAATATGAACAATAGTCGTTTGATGCAGCGTTTTAAAAAATAGTCAATAGAACCAAAATTTTTTGACTTTCTTTTAAAGTTAAATCTTCATGCTCTGCCTACCTCCTAGTTCCTTAAATACCGGGGAAGAAGAAACACAACACCAACTATTTCACACCTGCATAGCTCTAACAAATACCCGAGAAATTATGATTAACACATATAGACAAAATAACATCACACTTGATAAACTATTAGAGACACTTAGTAAAGGCTCAATACCAGCAGCTCATGCAGAAACTTTTTCTTTATATAGTTTCTGGTGCACCAGATGTACTTTCTGTCTTGGAGACTATACCACAAAGCACCCAACCACATTCTCTAATAATCTCGAACAACTGAAGGCCAGAGATGGCAAAATTGCACACTCAGATATATTTGCTGCTACATGGTCACTATTGAAAACCTGGGACAAAACATAACCATGGAAAACAAATTATGACTTTTCTGTAACAAGAACAATTTTTTGTTGTTGTTGTTTGTTTTATATATCCCTGTTTTTTTAACATTTTTTTTCTGTTTGGTCCAAAGCTATATGGTTTTAAACCATGTATTTTCAACAATGTAATTTTTGGTTAACAACAAATTCATGTAATCTATGTTGTACAATAAACTGTGTTATTGTAACTTGAATTCTTTAGTGTATAAATGATATTTTCTATAATAATAAAGTATTTGAAATTATTTCTGAGAAAGTTATCTAGAAAAAAATAAAAATAATTATTTTGTATGTTAAAAGTTATAACATAAAATGGAAAAGAAAAAAAAGAATTCAAACTTTTATTGCAATCTTTGAAGGAAAAAATACTTAAGAAAGGAAATTCCCAAATAAGATTATAATGATTTATTTCGTTACTTATTAATTGATTTATTATTTTATTGTTCTCATTAATAAATTGTTTTATTGGCAATCTTATTAATTATTATTTTATACATTCTCTAAAATAATAATGGAATAAAATATTTTGTTATTTCTTGAAAAACACTCAAATTAATTATATCAAGTCTGCTATATTAGTCTTGGTTTATAAACAGCACTTGTTAATAAAGTATAAACAATAAACACTACACATATGACCGATAGAATATCAGCTCCTAACTCTGGGAATATATTCTCTAATGCGTTACATCTGGAATTTATGGTATCTAAAGCAAACAAATATTTATAGGAAGAATGAGATCTAAATAAATAATTATTAATCTCAGATTATTTTACTGGTATATTCTATTGCTTTTCCTGTTATTGATGAGGGATACCATTACAATATATATATATATATATATATATATATATATATATATATATATATATATATATATAATAGACAGGGTATGAGCACATACTTTCACATGACCCACCACTCTCCACACTATCTCATAACACTGATACACCTGAACACACATATGTCGAAAAGGTAAATAATCACCAATACAAGTATTTCATGCTAAACCAGCAATCATCAGTTGGTGTATTTCATATATATATATATATATATATATATATATATATATATATATATATATATATATATATATATATATATATATATAATCAGTTTTAGTTGAAATAATATCTAATTAAATATATGATTAGTAATAATTAAAAATTATAGTACATAAAGTCGTTATAAATGAAATTTTAATAATTTGGTGTTTGTATATAGTGAAAACATTGTGGAGGCATGTGTACTGAAGCTTGTGTCTTGCGTCTACTGGGGATTTATGATTCTGCACAAAATCTTTAATTTGGAAATAAAGTATTACTTTATGATATTTTTGTTTACATTTTCTATTAGCCTGCGGTGAAATAAAGATTTTTGCATAGAAAGTTATTTTAAATCATATTATAAAATGTGAGAGATTGAAATATGCTTAGACACCAAAAGGACTCGTCTGACTTTCAGCTTGATGATTGATTGATGAGACATGGTAGAGTTGAACTGTAAAACATACTTAGTATATATATATATATATATATATATATATATATATCACCCCTGCATACTTTCTTATTTCATCCATCCATCTCACATGTAGTCTCTTTCTGAGTCTTTTACCATCTCTTGTAATCCAGTTTAAAATTTCAATTGTCCATCTATTATCAGGATTAACTTTACAATATTTAATATTATAGTCCATAATAGAAAGCAAACATAAAAAGATATATTTTAAATATACAAATAATTTGATGAAAAATATATAAACTACGCTAAATTGGATAAAATCGTGTAAATGTTATTCTCGTTATTTGAATGAGGATTTAAATTATATCGGAGGAAAAAAACAATATCGTATTAGAGAAGACAGACAAAACATGAATTGACATAAACGTACGTAATGCAATATTTTTCTATTTATCAAATTCTAATACCGTTTTATTCATATATAAAAGTCTTTATAAATATGTTAAATTTGTTTAAATTCTTTGCAATTTTTGTGATTTTTAACAATAACTTGTTACTATTCATAATATGTCCATGAAATAGCATTTACTATTTTAATAATAATAATAATAATATGAATAAATTGTTTATTATAAACAAAAGGGAACAATTCCATTTGTTCTGAATTATTAAAATAGTGTACCAGTAATAATAGATTATGAATAATATATATTTCAAAATATTATTTAACTGTCAACACACATTCTATATCTTTAGAGTCATCATTTTTATCTCTAGATTCGCATAATGTCGATGCTTTTTCATTTAGTATCAATTATATTGCTAGATATGGCTTTAAGGAGTTCAGCGGTAAGTATTCTTAAAGCATCTTTGTTGGTGATATTTTTTATGTCAGTTATAAATGTATTTTGATAGTTTTAAAATAAAGTATTAAAGTGAGGTTTATTTTTTAATATTTTATGTCAATTCATTTCCTACTGTTTGTTTATAGCTTCAATTTTAATATATATAACTGAAATAAACTACACTTCAATGTACTATGAATAAACAACAACATATCAGAAAATGTTAATTAAAAAATGCAGTCTACCTATTCCCTATTTAGATGATATTGGAGTTAACATTCATTGACGTTACTGAAAATAAAGCTTATACTTATATATTGTCAAAATTTTAATTATAGCTTGTCATTCTGAAATCTGATTTATGTGGACAATGCGTTATTTTGAATGACCTATAATATTAAGTCAAAATCGTTTTTTAAATGGTAATTACTAAATATACATAGCTTAATAAATGTCAATATAAATTAAATGGAAGTAAAATGCGCTAGATGGGCTATAAAGAAACAATACTATACGTAAATAAAAATTACAAAAAAAAAAGCAGTCCATCTATCGTCTAATCTTAGATGTTTTTTTCAACTAAAGATGACACTATTTTATTTAATATATATATATGTTGATACGAAAATTTTCACAGGTTGCGTATATAAAAGACATATTTTGCAGGTTCATTGTTGTCTTTTACATATATATATATTGTAACATAATTAAAGGATCAAAAGAAATAAGTAAAGGAGTTCATTGTAACAAATTAAAGATGTTTCAAATAACTATTACCATATCTGAGTAGTCTACAATATATAAGATCATAATATTTAAAATAACGTTGGATTTCTCAAGATATCCCACTATCAATAATTATAAGCAAATTATTAATAACAAGTATTATAACTCAGGTATATGCAATCACGTGAGGTGAGTACACTAGTAATTCAATAAAATATAACTCAGGTATACAGACAGTAGATTTTATCCACTTTCATTTCTTGGTTTGATGTTAAGTGCATGTTTAAACAAATACTAAGTGAATATGGTCTAGCAGGGCGCCACTAGATTATCTGAATCTAGACACAGTTATATCTAATAACCTTTCACATGTACCAGGTTTGAATCCCCTTTTTGGTACTTTATTTCTAATAAAAATGGGAGATTTTGCTTTTTGAGCCATATCACTATACGCACTAATATTTAGTTAAAAGTAAAACATCTCTAAACCAAAGTGGAGTATATTAGACATAAATCATTTCTTAGATCTTAACATAACAAATGTGTTTCAATATTTTTATAAGTTTACTAGCTCAGATTACTATTAATTTAGGATGACAATTCACTCATCCTTGCATGAAATAGATGACGGGATGTGGTTATAATAATACTAAGAAATCACTAAATATTATAAAATCAACATTTATTTATGGCCTTTAAACAGTTAAACAGCTCATTAATTAAAACGTTGATGATGATGATGATGATGATAATAATAATGATAATGACAAGGGTTTCAACTACAGCTCTAGGACTAAGCCTAAACATAAAACTAATTTTTATAAAGAAATTCATAATTATTGCTTAATTTTAGCATACTTACTTATATCTTAAATAACTAATATTCCACCACTGATGATGATGAATAATCACACTTAACAAAGACTACACTTAATGAAATATATACATCTCATTTAATAAAACAAACTAATATTTATTACTGCATTTTGAACATATACATCAAAATTTCTAGATAAACATGAAAATTGACATGAATAATAATAATGATAATAATTAATTATATAACAATCCTTAGATTAATTTCAAGTTCTTCCCCCTTTCCCTTCAAATGTATATTGTATTAAGTTGGATGTCACATTGACCATGATTTTCACTCCATGAGAAAAGTATTTCAAGAAAAAAAAATATTATCTTCTCATTAGCACACATACTTTATAAATCTAACATGTAAGTAGAATGTTAAAAAAAATGTAAATAGAATTGAAAGAGCAAGCTTTAGAAACAAGTTTTAAATTATTTTCTCCCCCTCTCTTCTACCTCTGAAATGCTATACTTAACTTGAAACAAAATAATCCAATATTCTAATACTACTTGTTACTTCACATTCACTCGCAATTATACACATATTAAAATATTATTATGTATGTGCGTGTTTTATCCCATAATAACAAAATATTATTTAAAACCAAAATAATAATATTATATTAGTTAAAACTAAAATCATAATACCATAAAAAATTGTTTTACACATTAATATTTTTCATAACTGTAAAATTAATAAACAAATAATTTTCATACATTCAAGATCATTTATGAAGCTCAAAGTTATTATTAGTAAGACATTCTTGTTTTTAATCGATCTGAATAGTCTTTAAAAGTTCTTTAAATAAAATATACCACTTTATTGCTAAAATGTTTATTAAGACTCTGATATCATGAAGAAAATAGATATAAAAAGTCATATTACCGATCTTTTGTTTGTGGCGAATTTCCAAGGGTTCAAACTTGTCTTGTATAATGTCTATATTTCTGCAGCTACCATTTCCATTTTACGTGGGAACAATCTCTTTCTTGAGGTGTATAACTATTTGATGATGATGACTCTATTGAGGTTATTTGCTTTAGTGGACAATTTGGAAATCATTATATTAATTTTTCTTCTCTTCCTGTCAAGCATGTGGATGAAATACAGCAGTTGTTTTCATATTTATAAATTTTCTTGAGTTTAAAATCAGTTGTTGTAACAATTAATTGGACTTGATGATTAATATTTATCAGTAGATTAATTCATCTTCTTTGAATGCAGGTGAATGCTTTCTTCCTTCTATTAAAAACATTTTATTTCTCTGGTCAGTTGAAATGTGTAGAATATTATTTTAGACAAAACATCTTTTCTTTCCTATATGATGTGCAGCTTTTCCAGATGGTCCGGCAAAGATGGGACATACATATAATTTTTCTAGCTAGCCATTTCTTATATTTTCAATTTTCAATTTAATAGTCTAATAATCTGAATCATAATCACAATAATAATAATAATTCCAGGCAGCTTTTTATATCCAATTTTTAGCTAACTTAACCAATCAGAGATAGCATCACTTGCTATTTTTGGACAAATTCGTTTTAATTAGATCTCTAATTTATTTTTAACGAAATTATTTTTCAACGGAAAAGTTTAATCCTTTTTCCCAGACACTTTTGTTTTAAAAAAAAATAGACTTAATCCTTATTTCCTTTCTTTTTTTACATCTAGGTAACATTTCAAATTTTTGAACTTCCTTCTTTAGATTTTAAGATAAGACAATTTCAAAATTAGAGTTCCCAAAGTGACAAACAATCATTTACAAAAACAAAATTGCTACAAAAATAGATATCTGATTCAATAGATTTCCTCTTTTAACATAAAATTGTACAAAAAAAATAATTTGACAGATTTAATTCTTCCTTTTCTTTCAATATTTAATAAATGTAAATTTCTGTATGTAATGTACACACATACTTCCTTATTTCAAATCATTCATAAACTAACATTAAATAATATAATTGCTAGCTTAGTAATTATAACCCTATTATTTAATTAAATCTGTAACTTTTAAATTCCAATTACAATTAGAGAAAAGTAAAATAGAAGCATAGAATAAGATATTAGAATTGATCAAGCATAGGTTACTTTTAAAGAAAGTTAAAATGTTGAATATTTGAAATATAAAACAATTAAATAGCTTACACATACACTGCCTATATGTATGCATTATAACTTTGCTTTTTAACAGAAAAACTAAATATTAAATAGTTTAAATGTGTGTATTACCTTTCTATCAACACACAAACAAATAAAGCATATAATTGTTGACCCACTCTCTCTCTCTCTGTTTAAAGCTTTTAGAACTGGACCTTGTAGGGTTTAAACTTGGATGCCCTACAGCTTCATTTATTGTTATATAAAAATGTGATGATGATTTTGTTTTACCTTT
>JAQFVV010007457.1:0-87817 GCA_028023455.1 Epiperipatus broadwayi | reverse complement strand
CTATTCTTATTTGCTGCAGCTGATTCTTAACATCAACTTCAATTGTTTCTTGCTTATGTACCTGACTTTTTATATTCTCCCTAACTTCTTTCATCTCTAACATTTGTTTCACTGAATTTTTCTTGATTTCTGACATTTCTACCCTTATTTCTAACATCATACTATTTTTTATCTCTCTAAAATCTTCCTTTGCCATCATACTATCATTCATCTCTCTAAAATCTTTCTTTGACATCATACTATCTTTCATCTCTAACATTTCTTTATCTGAATTATTTTTTATGTCTAATATTTGTTTATCTGAATTATTTTTTATCTCTAACATTTGTTGATCTAAATTAACTTCCATCTTTGTAAAGCTTTCCTTTGATATCATACCATCTTTCATCTCTAACATCTGTTTATCTGAATTATCCCTCATCTCTTTCATCTCTAACATCTGTTTATCTGAATTATCTCTCATCTCTTTCATCTCTAACATCTGTTTATCCGAATTAATTTTTATCTCTAACTTCATACTATTTTTTATCTCTAACATTTGATGAGCTAAATTAACTATCACATCAACCAATTTGGAGTAATCAAATGCGCCTCCCAATGATACATTTTTTGCCCTACTATCTTCTCTATTCGGGACGTTCATAGTTTCATTTCCCGAATCTATATCAGGAGACAAGACAACTGCCTCTGGAGATAATATTTCTTGGGACCTGCCCAAACCTTCACTAATATTAAACTCTTCCATAACTTTATATTTTTACTTTTAATTCACAGACAAAGAAAAGATAAGGTGTACAAGAAAAGGCAAGATAAAATGCGGTAAGATAAGGTAAGGTACATCAGCTTCACTCCCCCTCCCCAATCAAATAATCTAAATTTCCCATCATCACTTATAAGTACATAAGATTACTCTAGTATGTTTATTTGTGTTATTTCATGCAACATTCGGTTTCCACATTTGATAGCAAAATTATGACACTGCATATTCTGACAATATCGATCCAAACACTAATAATTTATCTAGATAAAATCTCTATATTCACCTACATTTATACTGTACACTAAATTAACTTCTATATAATAATGAAGACAACACAATTTGAATAAGCATGATTATTAAGCTAAGTTCTCTTTGCCATTCAAAACTATAACTAATATTCACAATAATATACAACTTTTATTTATAAAATTTGATATGTTGGCTGTATACTATATAATTCTATCAGACAAACATCATTATAATTATAAAGACCACAAAACCACAAGTTGTCTTATCTATGTCACAATATATCTATCAATGAGATTATGATGGGTGAACAGAAAGTGTACTTATCACCATCAGTCAATTGATCTAGGCTACCACAATTGGCATACAGAAAACATATGCTGAGATCACCATTATCAATCGATCATGCCAAGTTAACCAATCATCAATCAATCAAACCAAGCTATGTCAAAGCCACCAAAGCTATGTCGAGGCCCCACGATGGGCAAAGAGAAAATGTATACTCATCATCATCAGTCAATCGAGGCCCCAAAGTTGCCACACCAGAAAACATACCCTTTAACCTAGACTCCCAACCCTGCTCATATACATTACATGAGTGAAATACCCAGGCACCAGTTCTATTAATGAATAGAACAATATAACAAGATATATAGTACAAAAACTATTATTGAGACTCTACATTTAAGTTTATGTTCAGCTCAGCTCAGTGGGAGGCTATAGGCAGTTCATAAGATATATGACAATGAATAAATGAAAGAAGAAATATTACAAACACTAAATATAATGTAAATCCTTTTATTAATTAATTGTATGATAAAGAATCATGTTTATCGGAACAGTCTATTAAAATATACTTTAAACTTAATTTCTTCCTTCACCCAAATATAACATATATTAGCTTGCTATAATTATAATACTAAACAATTCTATGACTTGGCATATCACAATCTAAACATTTACTTTAATACCAATCAAGAAATAAACAATAAAATCTCGGGGAATTTAACAAACACAGTTGAATTAAATAAACTACATTGGCCCATAAGTTATAATTCTGAAGTATGATAAAAATGTAATGAAACAAATTGACTAAAATATTCTACCATGTTTCAATGAAAAGATAATGACAGAAATAGGGTATTTTAATTTCATATCATCATCTAACATTAAATATACTAACTTGGCAACTTTTCTAATACGTTTATCCAGTGGCAAATGTTCCTTATAATGTTTGGATTAAATAAAAACAATATTGTCAGACACCAGCAGATTTAATATTATAACTCTAAAATAATATATCTATTTTATGGTAGATTTATGAAATGTGGAGATGTGGAAATGGAAAACACGAATGTATACAATAATAACTCCAGACACAGTTTTAAGATTTTAAACAAATAAAATAAATCATTTATTACAATAAAATAAATTTGGTTTGACAAGATATTTACTATTGGACTACTTGTCCTACAGATTTTTAAATTATCAAACAAACTTTAAGCACCAGTTTGGGATTATCCCTATTATCAAAGCAAATTAACAACAAACATAAATATTCCAACTTCGAACCCATGCTTTACATGTTTCATCTACATGACACTAAATAAACAACATGTTATATTATTAGACACACAAAAAAAAAACTTTTGAGAGGATATTACCATTGATTAATAAAATAAATTGAATTAATTATATTTGGCTCTCAACCAAGCAACTTTCTCTAATTGACTCAATAATCACTTTCAATTACGAATATCTTTCATGCATAGCAACAAAATCATGTCCATTCTGATGATTTGATGATTTATAGCCTTTATTTAAATAAATACACGGTAGTTTAAAATATTTATTTTCCGTTTTAATCTCAATAACTTTATACTTCTATTTAAATAAATGTAATGTATTTCAAACATTTATTTCTCAATTTAATTTGAATAACTCTATACTTTATATATATGATATTATTTATATTATGCATGTGTGCGCGTGTGTCAAGCAACAATGATAGAAAATAATATTTTCTACAAATTCTCCATTCATCAGAAAAATATCACACAATTACTTTATTTCAGACAATGTTGTAATTCATCAATAAAATAAGACACTAATATTACATCAATAATTAATCGAACAATTTATCTGGCCACACATTAATTAACACAGAGCTATATTTTCATAATTATACAGACTATACATTCTAAAGGAAATCTACATGAGGAGCAGATAACTCTTACTGAACACTTCTACAATAATTCATCTACTTTTAAATATAGTGTTGGTGGGGAACCTCTTTCCTCATCACCAAGAATATAAGAATAATGTCACATAACTTCCTAAACATCATTTAATCATACATCAACAATAATTCATCTACTTCTAAATACACTATTGGTGGGGAATCTTTTTCCTCATCACCAGGGCCCTAAGAAAACATCACTCAACTTCAAAAATTATCATTTAATCATACACATATAATATAAACTAGGCTCTACTCATGGAAAAACATATATTATATAAGCAAAATCTTTTATCCCAACAAACATTATGACACAATCAGATTTCTTTTCATTCTCAAAGCTCTTCTAAATATCGAACATTATAAATACACGCTGGCACATAAATACATACAGATAACATACTAATCCATTCAATTCAGTAGAATATGACAGCATCCGAAATTTATACATAAAAATATTCACAAACTGAACTTTATCAAATAAATGTCATAATTGTGCAAAACAAACACACACCTGCGAATAAAAGTATATATAAAATTAACTCTAAATTACACACTGTGCAGGCAACATGGTAAGTAAACATTGCATCAAGGTATAACTTTTAATTCAGAATAAACTTTAGGTTACCCTTTAAAATTTAATGGCTGTAATTATTACGAATGAACTTTCTTTCATATCTAGTAAACTATTTCTGTTATACGTTCGTTGATTGAAAAAAAAAAATTCTCACTTTGAGATAATAAAGTATACAAAATAAATATAAACCTCTCTAATAATATATTTTAAAAAAATATTTCTTTCTTTTATCTTCGTAAAAGAACAATAAAACCTATTTGTACATAATCTATTTTTACCAGCATATTCCTCATTTGGATACACTTCAGAGATGATCTTGGAGATCAAAATAACCCAAATTATCAATAAAACATAATAATAAGTAAGCCTATTATCAATAATATACATTAATAATGACAAGCAATAAAAAAAAAATAAAGAAACAAAAGTTATATGTTTTATAACTTAAAATGAAAGTTCACTTGCAAAGCTCTGCTCCAGGCTTATGAAACAATATGGGACACATTCCAAACTGAATTTAAATCAACTAACTTCTGCAGGGTAACTTAAAAAAATATAAACATAACTTAAATCTGACCCAGCACCTCCAGTGTTCATAGCATATCTATTTGAGGTACTAAATCACACACACAAGCAATTAATTACTCCTTTATTATACTGAAAACATAAGACATTCTCCGTTGTAGTGCTAAATTAAATACGCAATTGTTCCTAGTAGTTTTCTTGACTAGCATTTAACACTTTATAGTCTATTATATGCATGGTTTATTTTTAAATATTGTCAATTAAGATACCATGATTGCTTAGTAATTCCATAATTGATAATACTTTGTTGTGTATTCCATCTTTATCGAAGAGAACAAAAATTACGTTCATTTCTATTCTTCCATTCGATCTCAGCAAATACCTAATTTGAAGGAACTCACGTTTATTTCCTTCATTTAAAATATGTATTATTTTCAGAAATACCAGATAAATAAATAGTGTTATCTCTTTATGGTGAATTTGAACATGGCATGATTTATCAACATAGATATATTCTTAATTCTATGTTTCATCCTCACAAAAACACAACACAGAAAATAGTGAAGAATTAAAATACATTCTGTAAAATAGTTCTGCATGTGTTTCCCAGATATATTAAAATACACATGTTGGTTAAGGATACAACAATAATATTCATGCAATTTATTCCTATTTAAAATGACAATTAAATGAGGTAGTGTAGACTGGACATTATCAACATACATTTTTAAAAGAGCAATAGTTATGAATAGGTTAATTTAAAAACATTTAAATCGAGGAGAGCAAAATAAACTGTGTACCTTTTGAAAATTTAGAATTCCATTTTAGTCAACTCTTCCCATAATAAAAATTTTTTTAAAATCCTTTTGATGTTTTACTCCAAATTCTTTTTTTTAAAATCAATTTGACTTCAGCAACTGGTTTTTAATTCTCACAATAAAAAAAATGAGCCACTGTTTTCTGGCTACCATTACCTTACATAATCTGCAAATTTTTCACTGGAGATCTTTGTTAAATAGCTCTCTTTAGCAAAAAGGTCACTTTTCCTTCACCAGGTTACTCCCACACTTCTTTTCTATCTAGGCTAATTACATATTCAAAAAAAAAAATCTTTAAAAAAAAAAACCATTTTGATTAAATCAAGATAAAAAATAATAATAAAATAAATAGCTTTTATAAACTTGAAAGAAAAATGAATATTAATTAACTATTAAACAAAAATGATTAATAATTTATCTAATTTGTGAAATAATTCATTGATTCAACTATCTATTGATCATTGGAAAGAAATATATATTTGTTAAATTATTTAAGATAATTACTGTAATTTAAATGCTTTTATTGTAAATGTACTATTGCTTAATGTTTTTTTTAGAAGATGAAAATGAAGTGAAAACGACCCAGAGTCATACATGCATGCATATACACTATACTATAAATATTAAAGGATCTTAACTAAATATAATTGAAATGGATATTAATTGTTGACAAAAAAATAAGTATTAAAGAATAAGGATTTTGAAACCATTCAACCAATATTACACTAATATAAAATAACTTTACATTTTCCTGCCCAAATATACCAATTCCTACAATAACAACCGCTCTCTCTGGCATTAAATACTTCACTAACCACAATAATAATAATGAATACTTATAAAGTGGTCAATCAACTGCATAAGCAATCCATATCTAAGCTTCAAACAATCTCCAGCAAAGAATTTTAAAATTCTAAGGCTATTTCATTTTTTTTTAAATATAATGTAACTATTCAATGGAGATACAAAGTATGTCAATTCCTTGTGCCCATCCAGATGGTCACAATATATATATATATATATATATATATATATTGTGATATATATATATATATATATATATATAATCCCAGTGCATAACGCTGTACTGAAATAAATATACAAATATTAAGCAATTAAATACGAACTCTAATGTATTTATATATTAGTTCACAGAGGAGAGTACTGGATTTCTTAATCATGTGGGATGATTTAATTGCTTAATATTTGTATATATATATATATATATATATTTATATATATATATATATATATATATATATATTTATATATATATATATATATATATATTGGAACAATTATAAAGCTATCATGTCTGTGGATATACACCAAAATATACTCTGATATTGAAATTGTAGGCATAGAATATAAAAAAAAAAATTGAACTACCAGAAATATGAATAAGTACTCAGTACTATATGTAAATGGTGCCAATGAATAAAAGAGCCACACTATCTCTCATATAGAGACCAAATATGTAAATACATAAAAAGTATCATATTTTCCACTATAAATTGCCTCAAAATCATATTACTAATATTATAAAGCATGAAACTAAAAATAATAATAATAACCATGAAAAATTATCCATTTCACACACACACGCAAAAGGCATATAATTCATTCATTTCCTTTATGATTATATGTATACTTACAAAACTATTATTGCATGAAATACTTTATTTATACCCCATTTAAAACTCTTACACACATATTGACATTTATAATACTTTCATTCTTAACTACTTTTCATAAATATACAAAAGGCTAGCTACAAAGATTTATATCAAATAATCATTCAGAAAAATCTCTACTCATTATCTACTCTATACCTTACAAAATCTATTTCTAAACATCATTTGCACAACGATATTTATAATATCATAATTAATAATAATCATAATGTAATACATAAACTATGACTATAATAATTTTAAATATAAAAAATATAAAACATTAAACATCACATGTTACCATCATCTATGCTAGCACATAATTGTTATTAAACAGACAAAACTCTCCATATAGTACTGCCACCCTGAGAAAATCAGAATAATCAATGGATGCCAGGAGACTTGTGCATAAAATTCCCATCTAGTGCCTACTCATCCAATATGCCCAGACTAGTTTCTGGATTATGGCCTTCATCAATGAGGAGCCTTGGATCTGATAGCACTGCACCTAGATCTTAGAATCTAATGCAACTCTCCAGCAGCCACCTTTTATCTCTACTTAACTACAAAACTATGAGAATAAAATTGAAAACAAAATATTTTCAATCTAAGCTCAATAGTTTATATAGTCATATGGGTCTGAACTCAATTCAGCACCCATACATTTTGGTGCCTTTGTCTCATGATGTTTAGTGGTTTAATACCAATACTGCCTAATAGGATAGTGGTGGCTATGGTTGTCAAAGAGCAAAAGACATCAAAATGTAAGAGTGAAGAACTGAGTTCAGACCCATATGACTATATAAGGTATTGAGTTTTGATTTCAATTTCATTCTCATAGTTTTGTAGTTAAGTAGAGATAAAATTTGGTTGCTGGAGAGTTTGCATTTGATTGCATTACATCCTAAGATCTAGGTGCAGTGCTCTCAAATCCAAGGCTCCTCACTGACGAAGGTCACAAGTCAGAATCTAGTCTGGGGATATTGGATGAGTAGACACTAGATGGGGATTTTATGCACAATTCTTCTAGTATCCATTGATTACTCTGATTGTCACAGGGTGTCTCTACTGTATGGAGAATTTTGCCTGTTTCATAAAAAAATATACAAATGATAACTATATCCTAAATAAGAGTCTAAAAGTTATTTTCCCTTTTATAAGGAAAACTATTTATTTTCAGTTTTTTTGTGTTTTTAAGTAATATAGGCACACATACACAGTTCTTAATTAAGATAGAGCAGACACACACACACACACATATATATATATATACTTTGAGAAAAATTTCACAAATGTAAGATAACATGTGCTAACATCAAATAATTTTAATAGCAAACAGTTTATATTAAAACATGTTTTAATGTCAATGAAAATCAGAGAAACAATGAACACAATAATATTTCTTTATAAAAAATTGCTTTTTACAAAATTTGATTGTTATAAGTTGACTGCTGGAAACTTAAATTCTATTTATTTCTTTTCTAAGTATAATAACTATGTTTGAAACAACCAGCAATTTAAAAAAAAAATCAAATAAATAAAGGAATAAGTAAACTTGATAACTATATTATTTGTTTTTGAACAAAACAACCTGAATATAGTTTTTTGTTTATAACAATTAAAAGGTTGTTTTCCATAAACTTGTCTTTTATAATAATTTATAAGTCAGTTTTAAATAATTGCCAGTTTCTTAATTCTAGATTTAATATATCTGATATAAAAAATTGATTGTTTTAGTAACAATAATTAATATTAATAACTGATTAAATATTAATTGAAACATGCTAGAGATAGTCTTATGCTAAGTCAAATTTAATTAAATTTATATAACAATGAAATAACATACTTTCCTTATTTGTATTCTTATATTGGATTATTCCCATCATCTAATATGTGTATTGATTGTTTTAAGCAAAATTTAATTTTATTTAAATATTCCCAATACATTCAACTATCAAACAGGTTAGTAAATGCACAACATTTTGAGAGGTATTATTTTCCCCTCTTCTTCAGGTGTTGCTGGCCTGACCAGTGATAGTTCTAGCATGGGATTTGAACCTGGGTCCTAAAATGTTTGAGTTTTAAATATTATGGTAATGCTCTAACCAACTGAGCCATCCTGCCAAAGGCAGCAGTATGTAGTAATTTCATATAATTATCTATGTGGTTCCTCCTGATTTCTCCACTAATCTATTTGATGTGCTATTACTAACAGTTGAATGTATTTGGAATATTTAAATAAACTTTTTTTAAAGACATTCAATACATATATTAGATGATGGAAATAGTCCAATATAAAAATACCACTAGAACATCATCATCATCACAAACCTTCAGGAAAACACTTTTCTTATTTGATTCTCTTCCTTTGTCTTCTTTTAAAATACATTAAAATTATTTAGCATCTTTTAAAATTATTGTTTGATAAATCAGTTGAACATATGCTTTCAGGAGAAATACTGCATGGATAATTGATAGTTCTTTATTCTATTATGAATGTGATAAAAATTAAAACTTTAAACATTAACTTTGATTAAAATAGTATTTAAATAAAAGCCAAACAATTTATTAAAATAAAATTTAAATTTAAACTTAAAATTTGCGGTGCAGATTTTAAGTAAATTCCTGTGTGAATAAGTTTTAAATGCATCTATTTTTATACTAGTGTTGTGTTGCATTTCTCTACACCCATTCAAGATATTTGCTGCATTTCCTTTCTATTAAACCAATCATTTACAGGTCTACATTATAATATTTACATTAATAGCACAATATTAACTTTTAATTGACCTGATCTTGAACTTTACTTTAAATTCAGACAATTTGGTCATGTGAAATCTAGACAAAAATGAACTATTTAATTATAGTATAATTATTACAATAAATTATTTATTTAATACTAATAAAAAATATCTGTTTATTTTCAGATTAAATGTTTTTATTCAAATCCCTCTTTTTCACTCTTTCCCTTGTACTAGTTAAAAGCTTATTTTATTAATAATTAAAAATTAATAAACTCCACCCAATTTTTAAAATACACCTATTACTTTTAATAAATCTTTTAAACATTTGATCTTTAAACTACATGTTAATCAAATTCTCTCACACACATGCATCTTAAATATAATTATTTTTAATGCAATGAAAATAAATTAGTTATTGGCTGACATTTAAAACTCAATAAAATTAATACTAATCTCAGACAGTTATACTTCCTATTTTTAAACTCTAATTTTAAATAATCTCACATAAATTGATATTTAACAAATCATAACTGTTATTCTAAAATTATTTATTTTACCAAGCAACAGCTAAAATTCTAAAAAAGATAATTAACCATTTCAAACAGCATAGAGCAACTTTATCTATTATATCTATTTGAAACATATTCATATTAAGCTTTAGATTAACTCTTCTTTAATTTAAATATTCTATTTTGTTCTTTCAAGCAGATATTAAATAATCTAAGATGACTTTTAAATAACTGATAACTACATAAGCTAACTGATTTACTTTAAACCAAATTATTAAAACATATGTAACAATTATTTTTAATAATAGTTTAGTAAAAGAAATTTACTTATTATAATTTTATATAAAAAAATTTAATGCTTATAACATATATCTAATCCACAAAGTTAAATTTATGATTGCAATATATATATTATACTGGTCATAGTGTATTTTGTGATCTTACCATATCTGCCTTACAGGCTGCAAACAGGCCATTCAAACCTGGAAAATTTACATAGTAGGCAGATACACAAGTTAAAGATCCAACATTTATTTTATATTGACTGTTAGCCCATGTCACTAGCTCAAGAAGATGCAAGCTATATAATAACTACTTCTTAAGCATTTGAATAAACGAAAATATTTAAATTCTAAAAATATATTTTTAATATTAAAAATAAAATAACCCACTGCCAGGAATAACACACAAAAAAACATTTATTAACACACATATATAAATATTTAAAAATTGAGGAATAAATTTATCTTGATTTTAATATTAATTTTAAATTTTAATTATTTGGAGAAGTTCACACAGATGGACAGTTTATAGAAGTTTGTTTTATAATGTTGAGTACAGATAACTACATAGATTACTCATTTAAAAACTTTTCAAAACAATCGTTCAACCTCAGATTAAAAGTTTGTAGTCAAGGCAATGCCTGCTTCCTGATATACAGATGCAACCATTCCAATATGAAGATGCTAGCATAAAACCATGCTGTCAGGTATGTACATCTGCAACATGGTATTATTTGAAGGATATGATACTCATCCAGTACAGGAATGTGTTAGTCTGGTGAAGAAATCATGGATATAATATTTAAGAGAAATTCTATGTATGGGGGAGAGCGGTCTATCTGCCAACTTATAATCTCTATCTATAGAGCTAAAAGGGGTCAATGTTGCAGAAAATATGTCTGTGTCCATTGCAATGCAATGACTACATCTTTGGGTCATGCATTCAATTGGGTTTTGCCCTGTATGCTAAAGAAGCTTCACATTACATTGATATAAACACACTCATATATCACTCCACCAGCATCGACCTAACTATGAAACAAATAGCCTCAAATTAAACACCTTCAAAATAAACATAAATGATTAAAATATAGTTATTAATTGAGAATTTCTGAGGGAAATTTACAATAAAATAAACTCAATGGCACTCATCATAAGGTGACACATTGACAACAATAACTTAAAAGATATATGAATAAATACATTTGGACACTCAGCATGAGATGTCATATTTACCGATATATCTATTTTTTTTTTCATGTATAAAAAAACCTTAAAAACATAACTAATATAAACCTTAATGAATCTATCTATGCAGCGATCCACACCCAACTTAAATTTAATACATTTTAGTTAACAGATAAAATTAAATAGCCTAGTTAAATACCAAAAATACATTAACAAAAAAAAATATGGACATGATTGAAATAGCAAACTTATATAAAAATAAATATTAATAATTGATTTAGAGTTCTATTCTTGGTCAGATAAGAGTCCATTTATTTATATTACTTTTTTTCTTTATGGATTGACTACTTATTGAAGATATATTTGTTTTAAAAAAAGTTCAATTGGTAAAAGTTTATACTTTCCCTTTGATATTGATGATTCCTCCAGATTTCATTCAGTTTATGAAAGTTCTTGCTGATCCTATTTTTTGCTAATAGTTCTTTGGAGACATAACCACTAGAAGCCATTAATTTGGTCGAGGACTGTCATCGGATGCCTCGGCTGGTGCATGCAAAGGAAATTAAATCTATTGCAAGACTACTATATCATGAAGTCTGCAATATGGCTACCATTCATATATAGCTTAATAGTCAGAATCCAGCAACAATTATTTTGCCTTTTATACTTTTATGGTCCCTTATCAAAAATCTAGCATGATGTCACACATTCTAATGTTCCATTTATGGTCTGTGCTGTGGATTTATGCTTGCATTGGTCAATCTAATTTTTTCATTTTCTTATCTGACCTTTTTAATTATTTAAATGCCCCAAGAGCTAGTTTGCTTTAAAACAATCATTTAATTAATAAAACAATCATTTCCATTTTCAAAGATTAAACCTGATAGAAATCATTTATTTCTATTTCCAAAAATATCAATCTTTACTTTTTTTACAAAAAAATGCCTTCAAAAACTTTTTTTTTTTAAAAAAAAAAA
Source organism: Epiperipatus broadwayi (assembly GCA_028023455.1). NCBI lineage: Eukaryota > Metazoa > Onychophora > Udeonychophora > Euonychophora > Peripatidae > Epiperipatus > Epiperipatus broadwayi. Next base: position 75,280 of record JAQFVV010007457.1, on the reverse strand, counting down.
ATAGTTTTAAAGTTTTTCATCTGTGCAATCTATATACATTAAACACAACTCTTTTAATTTTGGCTTTTAGTTTTTAATAAAATCAATTTTTATTTACGATCATTTTTATTTTAATTTTGAAATAATGCAATGGCATATGTATTGTACCCTATATTTATAACTGAATATGAAAATAAATTCCTAGCTCAATCTTTATAATTATATTTGAATGTTACCACTTGCCAATAATTTAATTATTTATGGTGTCTTATTAATTAAGTTTTAATTTATTTTTTTCTATAATCATGAGACTTAATGCTTGGCTCTAGGGATATCTGGATTTTATCATAAATAAATACAAAAGCATGTACCCAATGACATTGACTCTTAAATTGCAGAAGCGTAGTTATTTCATTATTTAAATGAAATAGTATGTAAGTCATTGCTTGTTGTGGGAGTATTCCTAATGATTATAATAAGATAGTAGCAGAATTATCAAAATAACATTGCCATTATGGAGTATATTTTATATACCTCTCAATGTTAAAACCACTCTCTTATAATCATCCCTGAAGTCTATCTTATGTTTTAATATTTATCAAGTTTCAAGCCCCATAAAGTGTCTTATAATTTATTGTTGTTATACTTCATGGTTTATTATTGATCTAGTATAGTAGGTGTACAATAAAGAAGGCAGGGCAAGGTAGAGAGAGGTGTATTGGAAGAATCAGAAGGGAAGGTTACATTATATGTATTTATTAATATGGGGGGAATAAAAAGACTGTAATTTTATACTGAAAAATATTTACTTATTTTTTAATTTTAAAAATATATTTATTGACATAATAAAATTGCACAGATGAATAAAAAAAACACTTTGTTAATGTTGACTCATCCATTGCTGACATTGGTCTGGTAGATGTATGCCAGAGCCATCTCTGCACTAGCAGGTTGATAAGTGATTACATACATTCCATTTTCTTGGTATAGACCACCCCTTTTAAGATTGGCCCAATAATGCTAACTTATCAGCTGGGATATGTGTAGTGTGAAATCAATGCCTCTCTAGTAGAATCCGCCTCTCTAGTAGAATCCGGCATGTTGCATTTGACCTTCTTCAAAATAGTATCTTTTTTCAAATACCCTGCTCTAAATGTGTTTATTTTAATTTTCAAAATTGTCTGGGAACATAACATTTAGCCTAAAATTTAATGCTTGCCTCTATTTTTTTTAACACTTCAGTGACAGAAAAAAAAAAAAAAATTGAGTCATTTTTTTTTTTATTTCAGAGAATAAAAAAGTCACATAGTTAGATATTGAATAAATATGACTGATAGATAAACTGCATAATGTTGAATTTAATTAAAAATTGTTTCTCACTCAAGACTGCTTAAAAAATTGTCATGGTGAAAATTGAATTTCTCCCTTTGACACAAGTGAGCCCTATACTTTTTACCACATCACACAAACACTTCAGAACTTGTAAATAAAACTTCTGACCATTAAGAACTAATTTTGGAGAAAAATATTATGTGCACCAATAAAAAAATATTGGCATTATGTTGATCTTAGATTTCACTCTCCATGCTTTTTTGGAATATAATGAATTTTTCAATTTTTTAAATCATATATAAACCTGTGTTTTCCCCAGAACAGTTTTTTTGTAATCTGTTTCAAGGATTACAAGTGTTTTCCATGCTGTTTTTCCTAAAATGAAAAATAATTTCACATTATTTCAACTTTTTATTCATTATAAAAATTCACAAAATATGCAAAACACAACAAAAAAATGTGCTACATGACATCATAATTTCTCATATTAACATAATTTGGCAGATTAATGTAAAAGAGTGCCAGAAGTGGTATAAAGCAGTAGAAGTGTGTATGAAAACATCTGCATTTACCATAGAACAACTCCAGTTACTTTAGGTTTTTTATACAAAAAAATATTTTATATATTGTTAAGAAATTTTCAACTATGCTCCCTGTGAAAAAAGTTTGTTTATCAAAACAGCTAGTTGAGAGGGCATAGATGAAAATTGTTTAACATTTGAGGTGAATTAATATATTGAAGCTGGAAATCTGTTCTGCAGATTTGCACTTCACCTAGTGCCAATTTTATAAGCACTAGAACTGGTTTGAACCTGAATTATATATATATTTAATAGGCAGTAGTATATATAGAGAGATGTATGGATACATGAACATTTAGTTCATCTGCCCATTCAATTTACACATGTGTATGTGCGTATGAAAACTAACATTTGAAAGTTATAAAATTTTGTAATTTTATTTCAATAATTTCTAAACAATATATATATAAATATTGTAAATTTTATATTTTGCAAGTAATAATTTGTATAAAAATAAAATTGTCATTTAAAAAACAAACAATAGTATCTTGAAAATTTAGTACTAATAGTTTGTCTAAAAGTAAACTGACATTTAAGAATGAAATAATGCAAATGTTTGTTTGAAAAATTTTGTGGGCCATTGTGTCATTCTAAAAGATGCTTGGAAGGTTATAGATGCAAGAGGTTTTTTAATTATTTGTTTAAACATTGTTCTGGTCTTTTTCATTACCATATATGGAAATGGAGGTCAACTTTGAATCTCAACCATCTGAATTTGAGGCAGTGGCCAGCTTTCTTTAAATATTTGCTTATGTATAAATAGCTAAAGTTTATATTTTTTGGCATTTTGTTCTCTTTTTCTGTATTCAGATATCATATACTTTACACAAGTTTGTGTCGTGCAGCAAAACATGGTGAGGTAAAGGAGATCATCTGCTCCCCCATACCTCTGGGAAGCATATCTAGCTCACTATACCATGGTCTGGAACATCTAGACCAAATACGGATGGTTCAGTGATATGTTTGCCTGAAAGTGACTTGAATTTCTACCAATGCCTGTTTCGAACCCAGTGAGCTTATGATCACTTACATCATTGTGTCCCCAAGCCCAAGGTAACATCTATATCGCCATCAGCTAATGAACCCTTAATTAATAAATTATGCTAATCCTAAACTATATTGTATGCCTTTCTTTCTTCTACTTAATTTTAAAACTGTTATACAAATGTTAATAATGTCTGTACATGTTATTCTAATGCTATATAAATCTTTATGTTTTGGTGCAGCAATTTAGAATTTGATTTTTCCATTTTATAATTCTAATTCATTTTGATATGCCAAGAAGGTATACAGTCTAGCGAGTGAATTTAAACCCATGACCAAAAGTTTTCTCCTATTAAATTATGGAGTTGTAAATTTCATTTCAAGTTCATTGTTATAAACTCGCTCGGTTTTATACCAATTATTTTATGATAATTTTATTCTTTAAATGGTCAGAAGGTTTTAATGTTTATGCTTAATCATTATCTCTAACTGAAAATTAACTCTCATCTAATCATTAAAGTTGTTTTATCATTTTATCTAATTAAATCTCACCAGAAGTGAATTTAATGATTTTATTCTGTGAGTAACATAAGTTATCTGTGCAAAGATTGCTTGTAGAAATGTAAGGAGATATTTTGGAGGTGAAGGAAAGAGCAATTTATTCCCTTTTAGTTTTAAACTCTGATCTCTTATGGGCCTTTTATTAATCCTTAGTTACATGTCTGGGATAGTTTGTGTTTAAGCATTCCATTATGCAGGAGAGCATCGTATAATAATCAGGTGTTATTAATTTACTGTGGTCATTAGTGACACAAACTATTTATCTGTTTTAGGCATTATTGGTATATTGTGACATCATTATTTATGATTTTCTTGCTTTGTCATGTATTTTGGAATCTTCAGAATGACCAATCCCACTCTTTGTTATTCCTCTCAAAGTAGATTCATTTCCTACTCAGTATCTGCTTCAGGCACTTCCAATGAATCAGTGTATGGGAAACATATGGATAAACTGTCCCACCATGCAACTTGTGCCACTGTTTTCTGAGATATGATGTTGACCATCATGCAGGCATATTCCTTTCATACCAACATGACAAAGCCACTCAAGAATGTCTTAAGTGACCGCCTCTCTATATGCTACTGTGAGCGATAATGTGATATCGCCTTTATTATTATTATTGTGTTGTCTATCCACCTGCAATGCTCTCTGTTGGTCGTAATTGTATGTTATTCGCCATCCATTCAATTTAATTTTCTAAGTCAGGTTATGAATTCCAGCTTCTTTTAAGCTGAGTTATTTTGCTCCCACACATCTGAGTTATCTCCCAAATATTGCAAACTTTTCAAATCACACATCATGAACTATTATTATTCATATATCTGTAATGACTAATAAGCTCATTAGTGTGAATCTATAATATATTAAATGAGGGTTAAGCTACAAATTATTATTGATTACCTAATTAATTTAGTTGGTCCTTGGCATATTAACCGCACCATCATATACATGAGCAACCACACACACTACTCTTGTTTCATATATGTAATAATTGCACTAACTAACTTTATGTAATAACACCAAGATTTTATGTATTCATGTAAATTCAATGATTTATTGACTTCATCCATAAAATGTGTGATTGCACATAAAACCATAATAAAATTTGTAACTCCCATTATACAGACATTCTATATAGCTATTTTGTTTATTACTGTATTCAATTATTTAATAAAATTTATATTATATCATTTTCTATATTCTCGCATTTGTCATTCATTGCCCAAATCTCGAGTATGACTGTTTGATTAAGTTACGTTATTTCAAATTGAATGAAAGATTTTATTTCTATTATTAATTAAACTCCCTTTGTTTAACATTACCTTAAACAACATTATGGATTTGATTATTAATATATTAAGAAGTAGTCTGCACCGATGTTTAAGTATTATGTTTTGTAATAATCATTAGCTAATTATTTGAATATTATTGATTTCAAAGTCTCTTTGCTCACCCTGTTTTCATTACTGGGTCTGGAGTGAATGAAATCTTGTTAGTATCCTCAAAAGCATTGTCCATATAGTCAGAGACACTTGAGCACAGGCAAATAGGTTAGTGTTTAGTATTGTTTCAGACCTGTGTATCTCACACATGCTAGGTTGCTATAGTTTTCTTGGATTCTAAGTCTTGTTGAATGAACACATGATTTTGACTGGTACTATATATATATTAGAAAACTTTATATATATATATATATATATATATATTAGAAAACTTTGAGACTCCCTACATCTATACACTCTATCCTCTACAAGCAATATACATGACCATACACATGTGAAAATGATACATGTTCTCCAATAGCATATTTCATGCTGAACAAGCACCCATCAGTTAGTATAGATTGTGAGTGCATCTGTGGTTCCTCAGAAATGTTTATATTTTTCAACAGTGCCTAACCAGAACACACATTCAAAAGGACAAGCAAAAAAAAACATTGCACATGTGAAATAGAAAATCATAAGAGATAAAGATAAAACCAGGACAAATCGAGGACATAAAGACCCTCTACATTGTGGTAAAAATTGAAAATAAAATGATCATAATTTCAATTTATAAAACTTTTAAAATTTTTTATTAATGTAATCATGATTTTATTTGTTTTATAAGTGTAGAAAAAACTTTGCAACATGATGCAATGTACTGTGACTTCTTTTTATATGGAGTCAGGTATCTCTCAGGCAATAACTCCAGAGAAAACTGTTAGCCACTTTATCTTCCCTTTCCATTTGTTGCTCTAAGTTTTTCCATATTCTTCTTCATCTTGCTCCATCCCATTTCTCCAACATATTTTTTGTCAATTCCCTGGCCTCTATATATAAATTCCCCTTATCTTTTCCCAAACCCATATTAAAAAAACAGTAACTCACTTTCTTCAACAACTTCATTATTTGTACTCTTTCTGCTGTCATGCATTTACTTTCAATTAACAGATGCCAATTATTTTCTATGCCCTCCTTACACAACTTGCAGACTAAATCACCCCCATTTTTTTCATTTATGTGTATATTTACTTATTGCTAAAGATCCAGTTTAAGCATTAAACAGTAAATTACCTTCCTTGCTATTATCATAAATTAACTTGCATCCAATATTTTGTTTATTTCTATATATATTAAACATTTTACCCTCCATATTCATTCTCCCTCTCTCCAACTTTCTGTGTTTTATTAATGCATCTATTCTTCTATTCAATTCCTTACCACTGTAACACTCAATAATTCTCCTAACAGAATAATACCACCTTTTGTATAAATATACTGACAAAGTTCTTTATCCAAATCTTCTGCATACTATACTATCTCTTTCACCATCCTTATTGCTTCCCTTTACTCATTACCCAATTAAATACTATTTTGTCTATTCTCTCATTATCCATAAACTGCAATCTACCAAACATTTTTATTTTGCTTTTTGACATCTCTCATATAAAAACATGACCACCCCATTTCTCCTTGAATTGCCATATTTGCATCCACGTATCTTCATCTAATGCATGTCTTCTTACTTCTCTTTGTGCCTTTTCTCAGTAAGCTAATACACTTTTACTAACACATAATGCATTGTTACCATATGTTAACCCTGCTACTGCTACTCCATTCCATACAATTCTAGCTACATCATATTTATCATATCAAAACACTGTTAATTCCTTTACTAGTCCCTTTCTTTTCTTTGCTTCTTTTATCAATTTTTTCTCCCATTCATCCAAGCAATTTCTCTACCTACTTAAGATGATTTCCAAATAGTTTTACCTATTCACCAGACTTAATTTTATAATAAAAAAATTTTGTAGTCTCTTTCCCAATATTAATCATCATTACTTTTGACTTTTCCTCACTAAATTTAATCCCCATCTCTTTACCCACCCTTGTGCATGTCCTCAGCATAACTTCCATATCTTCCCTTCTTTCTGTGCACAAGAAGTCATCATAATCATCATCTACCATTATCAATCCACTGCAGAATGTTTTCTCCAAGTTGAATCCACCTCCTCTTACCTTTAGCTTCTCTTCTCTACATCACCCCAGCACACTTTTTTATTTTATCCATCCATCCATCTCACATGTTGTCTCATTCTGAGTCTTTTACAATATCTTGGAATCCAGTTTAAGATTTTAAATTGTCCACTTATTATCATCTCTTCCAGCAATATTTCCAGCCCAGCTCCATGACAGTCTTTTAATTTTTCAATGAGGTTAGTAACACCTATTTGTTCTCTTACCCATATATTGCATTTCTGATATCTTCTTGTTACTCCCAACATGAAAATCTCTCCATACTTCTTTGAGTGGTCTAAAGTTTCTGTATTGCTCTTGTATTAAGTATCCAAGTCTCAGATCTGTAAGTAAGCACTGGTAAAACCCATTTATTAAAAACTTTGCTTTTCAAATACATAGGCATATTTCCTTTTAGTATCAAGTTATTTCTACCAAAAGCACTCAAACTGATAATCTATATATTTCTTTTGCTACCTCTACCCCCTTCCTAGTATTTCTATTGCTCTCTCTCCATTTCTCTCAAATACAACAAAGACAAAATAGATGACATAATGTAATCCTTGCCTTAGTCCTACCCCATTTCTAATATTCCCTAATTGATAAATATAGTAATTATTTTCATACAATCTTTTAATAATATTTACTAAATCTTCATCTATTCTCAAATTTATGAAACATACCCATAATCTGTTTCTATTTACTCTATCATATTAACAAAGTTATAAGTGAGCACATGATTGCCCTCTAGTTGACAAGACAATGTTTGCAATGGTGGAATTTGAATATGTTTAACCTAGAAGAGGAAAGTATAATTATTTTTGTGTAGTTGTGAAAACATGGATATAACATGTTAAATAAAATACAATATTTAAAGTGTTTGACAATATGACTATGAAGAAAAGTCTAAGAAATATATTAGATGAGCATCATAATTTTAAAACCAAATGGACTAAACCTTTCATTTTTATCGTGAATTTGGAGGGCCTTCCAATTTCTCTTATTTTCCAAAAAAAAAAAACAATAACACTGGCATAAAACAAGAAGTCTAATTTGGAGAGACACTTTACAACAAAACATATTACATTTGAATAAAATATCCTGTCAGTGACACAAGAAAAAAGTAATTAAAGAACTTCAGAAAAATATTGGAAAATCCAAGTTCTGTATTTGATTATTGGAGACAATCTGTCAATAACATTACTATTGCAAGCTTTGTAATAAGTCAGGAAATCATTAAGAGAGAAAAACCATTCTGGTGAGTACATAAAATGTTGTTTTGTTAAAGCATTTGAAAAACTTTTTCATGATTTCAAAAATAATTCAGAGATTTTAAATAAAATTAGAAACAATCTATTATCTGCCAAAATAGAAGTAGGTAGGACAGTTAAAATGGCATTAAATGTGGTCAACCAACAAGTCAAAAATATTAATTATCTTCATTATCAATTGTAGTGGATGAGTCTTGTAATATCAGGAACACAGTCCAGATTTCCCCTTACATGAGGTATATATCACCTGGGGATACAAGAGAAGAGCTTTTAGGATTATTGCAAGTCAAGGGCCAATTGTGAGGAGAGGACATATCAAATGCTATCATAAAATGCATGAAAAAACCATATCACACTTGATAAAATTATGCAATTGAAACTGATGTTGCAAAAGTATAACGACTTTGAAAAAGGGGTTAGTTTTCAATTTAAAAAAATATTAATCATGCAGTGATTAACTTTCCATTGTATACTTCACAAGGATGCGCTTTCTGTTCGAACATTTCCAGAAGAAAGCAGTAAAGTTATGAACTTGGAAATTAAGATTATTAATTTTATTGCAGCTAAAGGAATTATCCATTTATAATTTAATAGGCTGCAATGTGAAATGAAGAATGAGTATTCAGACCTTCTTTAACATAACATGGTTTGATGGCTTTCCGGTGGCAACATGTTAAAATGATTTGCATAAATGGACTATTTCTCAACAACCAAAGCATTCAATACTTAGAATTAACGGAATATCAGTAGTTGCATGAATTGTATTTCATGGTGAATGTTACACCATAATGGAATCAGTTCCATTATAAATTACAAGGTAAGGGAAATACTGCTTTCTCAATGGTAGGAACTTTAATTAATTTCCCAGCTTGTCTCAATATTGTCGAGAAAATAATGCCCTCATTAACAAATATTATTTTAAGGCAATAATTTTAAACATGAGACAATCTTTTTTTAAAGGTTTTAGAAGTTTAGAATTGCTAAAGTAACTCTAGTTTTTATTACAAATCCTCTTAATGCTAATGTGAGAGAATTAAAATTTTCACCATTTATTAACACTGATGTGGGTAATTTTGATGCATATTTGCTGGACTTGATGAGCAAAAATTTATGGAGCTCCAAATTTGTTCATCTTGATATTGAAATGGAAGAACTGGAAAAAGAAAAATGTAGTCTGCTTTCACAGAACCAGCAGAGTGATATAAAAAAACCTTCAAAAAGCAGATTCTATGATTTTTTACTATTTGGAATAGTCTTCTAGATTCATATCATGAGTTGAAAAAATTTGCATTTGGTATTTTTAGTATCTTTGTATCTCCATATTTATGTGAACAATCATTTATTAAACGTAAATTGAAAAACCAAATTACTGATGCCAATTTGGAACTTGCCTTAAATTAAAAGCCATTAGCTACCAACTGGATATGCAGAAACTTTCTAAGGGAATGCGAGCTCATTGTTCACACTGATTAAAATCAATGCTAGCAATTTTGCACGTGATTTCATCTACATTTAATAAATATGTAATTAATATTATAACATCTTATACTATTTCTTTAAACCTTCCTTGTTTATAAAATTATATTCATGGCTTTGAATAATTTTTTAATTGTGTCAGAATTGGCTCTTCTCTCTCAAAAGTTTGCAGATCCCTGGTCTAGATCACTATTTCTCACACATACATAAAATCAGTGCTCAGTTTATGTTAAGATAGCAAATCTTCAAACTTTAATGGATAAGTTTCAATCTTCTCCACCCTTCATCTCTTCAGTCAGCCATATCATTGAAAATTTAAAATTGGAACATTCAATGCCCATGTTCATGACAATATTATTGGCATACCCATGTTGACTTTAAGTCAATTTTACTCCTCACATATAGGGCTTTCATATCTTCATTTAAATAAATAGGAGGTATGGGCAGAATACAGGCTGAATTGGTATTATTTAAATATATGAATACTGTCAAGTTTATATATATATATATATATATATATAAACTTGACAGTATATCATAAATATATATATATATATATATATATATATATATATATCAGATGATTACCTGTGACATAATAACAGGACTATCACTACTGTTCTGTTTTCTATGTGGTGAAACTTACAAACCAGAACAGTACTGTTGTTATTATGTCACTCACACTTAATCTTCTGCTATTATTAGAAAATATTCACTGTGATAATATATATATATATATATATATATATATATATATATATATATATATATATATATATATATATATATATATATATATATATATATATATATATATTATGATAATGTCAAAGTATTACTGACAAACGGGAAAAGGAAAAATATTATTTAAAGATTAAAGACAAACTCAATTCATTGATCCTGAACACATTATTTAAATACTTTCAAAAATTTAAATATGATAAAATGTTAATCTTCTCAGTCATGGATATTAAATTCATATTAGTGAAATTTCTCACAGAAGAATTTTATCAATATCTAACAGATAAAAATTTCTAGTGATATTATATAATGTTTTATTTCATCCTAATAGCAGATATGTGGTTCTGGAATTCTACAACACTCTTCAAAAGAAAGTGTTTCACAAAATGTTCACTTTTTAATATAAAAAATATGTTACATAGATATAAATGAAGAAATAAAAGTAAGGGCGCAAATTAAAAACTGTCATGTTAATTTCATAAGTTTTTGATGCAAATTTTGTTAAATAACTAAATGAAGAGAAATAATTTTAAATATCTAATGTAAAAGAGACTCAAAGATTCTGATATAAACAGTACTGCAAATTTTGACATCAGATTATATCAAAATAACTAGCCATAAAATACAAATACTTTAAACTCTAGGATCACTTCATCTCTTTTTCTTATTTAAAAGCATCATCCTTCAATGCTTTTATTATAAATCCAGAGAACATGTCATTAAGGAATATCTGGATTAAAATTATTAATGATATGGTTTCAAAAATAGTAAACATCATTAGTGATTAAAATACAATAATATACAATAATGATAAGAACCGAATGTTTCACCATACAAGAGATTCATACAAACCCAATTTTGACCAATTGTTTTGAAGTTTGAAAATTCACAACCACAATGAACATTTATTTTTAGCACTGTTTCTAATTGTAATAAATTTAATCAGCCATTCAAGCTATTGTGCGCTTTTTTACGTGTGTTAAATAATAAATGAGTGCTTCCACTTCCAACACAAAATATAGTATTTAGGAAAGAATAAAATGAATCCACTTTTTCAATCCAAACCAAATGCTTATATATGGGCAAATCTTAAGTACTGTAAGTGAAAGTGTGAGGATAGACTACTCACTTTAAACCACTGTTTACAATATCTGAATGAATGACGTCTAGTAAATTCTAGATAATTTTGTCGACGTCATTCATCCAGATATTGTAAACAGTGGTTTAAAGTGAGTAGTCTATCCTCACACTTTCACTTACAGTACTTAAGATTTGCCCATATATAAGCATTTGGGTTGGATTGAATAAGTGGATTCATTTTATTCTTTCCTAAATACTATATCTTGTGTTGGAAGTGGAAGTACTCATTTATTATTTAACACTCGTAAAAAAGCACAAAATAGCTTGAATGGCTGATTAAATTTATTACAACCACAATGACTGAAAGTCAACCCAAATATTTAAATTCTCAAAATAACATCTCCATAATAGAATCAGAAATAGATTATATAATAGATAATATGTATAATGATAATATTTTTCACTTTGATGAAGAAAGTGCAACTTTGGGAAAGTATGCGGGGGGGGGGGACAAAAAATTGTAAAAGAAAATAAATGTGCAGAAAATTCAATTACAAGCTCTATTTTAAAAAACCTACAGTAGAACCTGCAGCAAAATTACATTGCCAGGAACCAAGATTCAGATTTTTCATTATATATTACACACACAAAACAAAGTCCATATATCCATTAATAGAAGAGACTATATCTCCAAAAACAAAAGCAGCATATCAAAAAGAATTGATAAGAGTATAACCACCCAGAAATCTCAAGAACAAATTAATTTCATAGTAGTTGTGGATACTAAAAAGTATTAAGAAGAAAAATAATATAATAATTATCCATAATAGAGTGCAGCACTAAATGAAATGTTATCATCTCCCAAATTTAACACCAAAGTATAAAAACATCACTCCAAACATTATACTACCACTACAATATAATAATAATAATAATAATAATAATAATAATAATAATAATAATAATAATAATAATAATAATAATAATAATAATAATAATAATAATAATAATAATAATAATAATAATAATAATAATAATAATAATAATAATAATAATAATAATAATAATAATAATAATAATAATAATAATAATAATAAAAAAGTATACAATATGTAATCAGAGGTCTCAAGAAATTCACAAAACACCATTTTATTAATGTAGATATTAATGATCTAGTCATTGTTTAATAATTATTAAATTACAAATTGAAAAAATAATCATACTCATATTATTGATAACTAATTATGTTTAACTCTTTTGTTACATTTCGTCTTTAATTATATTATTATTCTCCCATTTTTATAAACTGCCATCTAAAATAACTCCTACAACATCTTTTTTTTTTCCAAAATTTTTTAGAAAGAGTACTATCTCATTAAAATTATTTTCTTTATATTAATGCCTGGTTTTTTTATCTCTTTTATTTCTTGTATTAATTTTTCTTAATTGGCATATATGCATCTTTATATTCGCATTCATAACAAGAATTAGCTCTAATAAAATATATTAATTTCAACAAATAATTTCTTAAAAAACTGCAACCACGCAACATTAACAATATTACACAGGTAATTGGTTTAATATTATGAATCATTCATTAAAATGATTTCCGTGTGATACTTACACAATATTCTGAATAATGCTGTACCATACAGAATACCAAAGATAAATAAAATGTCATCTTTTCAATTTAAAATTTAGCAATATCTGATCATCTATAGCATTATTTACAATATTAAACCTACAACTAATAAATAAATGTTTCATATGAATAGGCTCAGAATATGCTAACAAATGAATATTTTTTCTTATCTCTGGAAAATATAAAAAGAATATATTATGCTTCTGAGGATAACAAATATTTCTCTTGTCTGCTTTACCTTCATCTATTTATAGTCTTTTTTGTCATTAATCATGTTTATTTAGTCAAATATTCTTTTTTTCTATATATTAGAATACACATAGTTATTTGCTCATTGTTTAGACATATTTGTTCATATCTTAATAATTTCATATAATATAAAGTTTTTACTTCATCATTTTTAATTGCATATGAAATTTTCTTCCATATTTTACTCCTTCTACATTAACGTGAATTTCACTTTTCATCTTATTCACTATATTTTGATAACTACATTCCAATACTTCTTCATTAACCAGCAATCATCTATTTTCATTTATTTCTGTTGACTAAGTTTGAGCTTCTGGAACTTCTTGCATTATAAGTAAACTCAACTCTAGAAAAAACAATAATATTTGTTAAGATTAATTATCCCACTGGAATTTAACAATTGTTCTACTTATTTATTTTGTATTTCCTCAGAAACCTTTTTCTGATATCTATACTTCAAGTCCAGATTCATTAACTTTTATTTCAATATTATCAATATTATTCATATATTCAACTGTAATTTAAATATCTTTTAAAGGTTCATCAACAACTACATCTATTTCCAATTTATATATATTCTCCTCTAGGTCTGTATATTTAATACACATTCTTTCATGAACTGTATCTGCTTCATTTTTAATATTCTTCACTGGAATAAAATATTATTCTTTCTTCTTTAAATCTTCTGAAAAAAATGTTTTATCTGGACCAACTAATTTATTTATTGTTTCCTTATTATCTACTACACTGCTTTTTCAGCAAGAATAGTTTTATTTTCTATATTTAATTTGTCATCACATTTTTCTAAATAATTATTTTCCTTTGCTTTTGTTCATCTATTTTAGATCGATTCATTTCTTTATTTTTGCTTAATTATGGATTTTTTTTTGTTTTGCACCTTCTTTTATACAACTTACTTCATCTGTTACCTCACTGTGCATTTAATTCCTTCTTGAACTTTAATCATTGCTCTTCCATTAAATCTATTACAAGATTTGAACATTTTTAAAGCTCTTTTTATTTAGACATTACATATTCTGCTATCACTGTTCACAATTTTGATTCATTCTTCCTTGTCTTGACCATGTTCACTTTTCTTTTCTAAATATTATTGCATTTGTTTCTGCTCTTGTTGACTTTTCTTTATGTCTTATTGAACTTTCTTTATGTTATTATTGTACTGGATTTTTTTTCATTTATTACCTCACCTTATTGATTCATGGCTTTTAATTCCATTTTAATTTTTTCCATATATAAAAATGTTTTTTTTAAGCAATATATTAGTAGAAGATGTTGACATTTATCTCTATTCATCAATCATAATTTCCATTAAGAACTGGAAATATACGTTTTATCTCTCTTATTTCAAATTACTCTCACTTTACTCTCATTTGTATTCTATTATTTATTAATTAAATTACTTTTTATATTTTATTAGATCCTCCCAAATGTAATGTTATGTCATGGCATAGTCAATCAGGTTATTTTATGATGTTCTTTCTTTGTCGTATACCATTAATATCATTTCCCAAAATTTTATATTGGAATCAAGCTCAATAGATTCCATGTCAATTTTTCCATTGCAAAAATTATCAATTATATTGTCAATTTTTTTTAAAGATTTTTCTTAAAAACTTATGACAGTTAGTGAATTAATAACAATATATTTTTTCTAACAACATAGCAAAATATCATAACCAAAAACAGGATTCACTAAATATAATCCATCAAAACAAACAAAGGCTAGATATTTCACCTCTAATAATTATAAAGCAATCTAAATATAAAAAACTAAAAATTAAATCTTTAGCTTTCACATTTCATTAATAAGCTCAGGTATCAAGCATCTGTCACATTAGCAAAATTTTCACACACCTTGCCATTCAAAGTATAACAACATGTTTTCTTGCCTAAAAAAAAAAGTATATATATTTATATTCCAATGACTCTACAGAGTAAAAATGCACTTAAAATATACTTACATAAAGATTTATTTTATAACTCACAAAAAATCTTCAAAAAAATACAACCTATTTTTTCTCGATCAACATATCTAACATTATCAATAACAAGTCAGACAATAAATTTAAAATGTTCTATTATTAATTGGATCATTACATTTGTTCATATACACACACCTTTCAGTTATAGCTCTATTATAATTAGCTTACTTTAGTACATATATGGTTTAAAAAGTACTCCTCTCAGAGATATAAGTTTATCAAAAACCATACTTTTCCTCCCACAGATTTATATTTAGCTATTCATTTATTTATTACAAATATCTGCAATAAATAAATACACAAATCATGGCAATATTTACTTGTAAGGATTAAGTAACAAGTAAATTGTTAAACAACTTTAAATTATTGTCATGTAATCTTTATCAACTACATGCAAATATAAAACAAATATTCTAACACCCCTCTCTCATGCTTCATTAATTTTCGCATTACTTTTTTTAAATTTATTAAACAAATTATTACCTCTCTAATAAATAGTGATATTTATATATTGGACTATATCCATCATCTTGTATTGAGTACTGAATGTCTTTAGGAAAAAATAACTTTCCATAGTACATTCAACTGTTAGTAATATCACCCTTTTTCCAAGGAGGATGGATCATTTAGTTAGAGCATTAATCTTAAAATTCAATATTCAAAAATCTAAAGTTTCCAGATTCGATTCCCATGCTAGTAATGCCACTGTTTATAGCTGGCAACCTCTGATGAAGGGGAGAGAATTAGACCACCTAAAACGTTGTACATATACTTTCATGTGTGCTATTATTACAATGGAATATACTTTGAAAGTTTAAATTTATGGGATTTGAACTCAGACTTTCAAGCCACTTCAACCATCCACACTATCTCATACCACTGATACACATGACCACACACATTCAGAAAATATAAATAATCACCAATATAAGTAGTTTTTTTTCTAAAGACCTTCCATAATCAACACTAGATGATGGAAATAGTCCAATATCAATACACCTAAAATACCATCGTCACAATCCGTTAAGAAAACCCTCTGTAATTAATAGTTTCTTTCATTTTTTTATATATTTTCCCATTATTCAAACTGAATTCCAACTTTCCATTACATTTCAGTTTATGGGCATTAAATTTATAAGATATTTGAACATTATTTATTTATCGGCTTTAATTAAAATTTAATGAACAATTTATAATCAATCTGGATAAAGATAAAATAAAGAACATAATTTCCTAAAAGACAAGCAAATAATGCATTCAGTTGAAAATGATTATATGTCAGTAATGAAAAGCTTATCTGCAATGAGGTTATAATTGTAGTTTAACCATTAAATTTTTCATGATTTATTTCCTTTATTTATTTATTATACACACACACACACACACACACACACATATATATATATATATATAATCAAAACTACCCCAAATCTAAAATTAAACCAGACCAGCATAAAAATAATATTAAAACACAACCTAAGGTTTCACTGCTACAAGCAGACTTCTCAAGTGTAAAGAACTACAAAAAAACCACACATTATATATACTATTAAAAACTACCCACAAATCCATTCACTTTCCATCCACCCTTAATATTAAAAGAACTCTTAAATAAGTTAATTGCTTCAGAATAATAAATTTTCAATAATAAAGACTCTTTAATTCTTCTTTTGATTTCATTTCTCTCAAAGAAGACAACCTTAGCTTCATCAAAATCAATAGTGTGGCCTGTATCTTTTTCATGGACATACAAAGCAGAACTAAGATATCTATTTTTAACTCTACTTTTATGAACCTTTATTCTATCATTTAAAAATAGATATCTTAGTTCTGCTTTGTATGTCCATGAAAAAGATACAGGCCACACTATTGATTTTGATGAAGCTAAGGTTGTCTTCTTTGAGAGAAATGAAATCAAAAGAAGAATTAAAGAGTCTCTATTATTGAAAATTTATTATTCTGAAGCAATTAACTTATTTAAGAGTTCTTTTAATATTAAGGGTGGATGGGAAGTGAATGGATTTGTGGGTAGTTTTTAATAGTATATATAATGTGTGGTTTTTTTGTAGTTCTTTACACTTGAGAAGTCTGCTTGTAGCAGTGAAACCTTAGGTTGTGTTTTAATATTATTTTTATGCTGGTCTGGTTTAATTTTAGATTTGGGGTAGTTTTGATTTTATATTGACTAGTTTAGCTTTATGCTTGTAATGTTTATATATATATATATATATGTGTATATATATATTGTAACGGTATATATACATATATGCGTTACATTTAAATTCTAATACGTAATGTTTTTGTAAATATCTAATACTGGATTAAAAGCTCAAACGTTCAAAATGCACTAATAACGAATTATTAATTTATTAATATGTTTGATTTAAATATTGAAATAAAATGAGCTTTAAAAAACATTATAGAATCGAAACAAAGATTCTAATCTTTAAATAAAATATAAAAAAAAAACCTTTTAATTTCAAAAATAATGAGGAGTTTTTAATCTTAAAAATAAAAATTACAAACAGATCCTTAGGGCAAAATGACCATTGAAAAGATGATTACGAAATAGAAACAAAAGACTTGCCTTTCCCGCCCAAAGATATAGACACAGACCTCAGTGGAAAACCCAAAATCTTACCTAGCCACAAACCCAAAATCTACTTGGACACAAACCCAATAAACCAATAAAATACAGACATGAAATATGTTTGATCGATCCATGCATTCCAGAGATAAGATGCCTCAGGACTATAAAAGGAAAATCCAAAAGAAATAATTAATTAGAGAGAATCAGAAAATTAAAACTTTAAATTCAATTGTCTTTGCTGAAAGTAGAAAAATTTTAAAAAAGCTATTGTCACCGTCACTAAGAATGTAATCAGCATCAACGGGCTTCCTTTGGTGTGGCTGGACAAAGGCAGCTTTCATATCCATGGATCCCAAGATCGAAGCACGGATCCCGTCTTCAGAAATCTTCATAAATCGTCATAAGTCTTCATAATGAAGGAACGAGCTCAGACAAAGGAAAGTATAATTTATAAATGATAAAAATGAAATCTAGACTCTTAAATTTAAAATCTTCAAACTTTATTTGTTTCTAAAAATGGACTATAAACTTTCTTTCCTGAACAAACCTGAACCTTATCTCTTATAAACTTTGCCATTTTAAACTCTGATCAAAAGTTAACATAATCTCTTAAAATATGTATTGTTTTTTTTTATTCATGTTTAATAAGATCTGTTTGTAATGGGGAGGGGGTTTGCTATTGCAAACAAATTCAAAGATGAAAATACTTATCGTTATTTGTGCATTATTGAATTTAAAAGAAAAGTAGGTTAAATAATATCTGTAGTAAAAAAATAAGTTAAATATAATGTGTCATTTTAAAATGATTTTAATACCTTAAACTAAAGATTTTTTTTTTAGAATTAAATTAATAAAATGATTTAAATGTTAGTTGAGTGTAGATGGCTGCTAGACTTGTTTAAATATATGTTAGTTTTAAAGGGGTTTTGATTGTGGACTATTTGTTTTGTAGTTGTGTCAATGCTGGTGGAGAGATATATAGACATTTACATCAATATAATGTGAAGTGTGTTTAGCATGCAGGGCAACATGCCCAAAAGAATGCATGACCCCAAAGAGGCAGTCATATCATTGAAATGGATGCAGACGTATCTCCTGTGCCATTGACCCATTCCAGTTCTATGGATTGGGAGGATAAGCATGGCAAGATAGACTGCTCTCTCATCCATATGAAGCATTATTCTTTTATTATATTACACGCATGATTCCTTCGCCAGATAGAAGTACATTCCTATACTGGTTGAAGCTCATGTTCCTTCAAATAAAATTCCTGTCGGCGTGATTCTATGCTAACATGTTCACATTGCATTGGTTGCTGATATATATCTGGAAGCGAGAGTTGGTGTGGCTGCTGACTTTTAGCCTGGAAACAAATGTTTGAAAGTCTTTTAAGTGCTTGTCTAGGTAACTCATCTATACTAAACATTTCTAAGATTAAAAATAAAAGTTAACCCAAATAAAAATAATAGTAAATAATAATGAAACAAACATATTTTTTTTCAAGTTTGTGTGTCATCACTTATATATATTCTAACCTAGTCAACGGACGACTTCATCTCTATGAAATCAATTCCGGAAGCCTAATTCTATTAAAGAGAATTCGGACGCTTCCGTCTAGGATGGGTTGCAAACCCTAACCTAATAAACGAATGGTTGCTAGCGAATCTATTAAATCACTTCGGAAATCCAAACGCTTCCGTCTATGATTCGGGTAGCAAACCCTATATTTTTATCTAATATAGCTCGACGTTTGGTTAGTTATAATAATTCAGCTACAGCGATATGCAGTTCAGACAGAGATAGAATTAAAAAAAATTATCATTAATAAAATAAATTTAAAAGGAAAATTTAGAATAACTAACATTCTTTCTCTATCCAAAACACATTCTCTGAGCTGTAAGTACTTGCACTGTTCGACAATGATAATGATGATTTCATGTCATTGTTAATATTACCGACTAAAATAAAACATTCATTAATTTGCCAATATGCTCTCAATATTTTATTATTATACAATTAGAAGTTTCAATCTCTTAAGCCATGCCACGCTTGTAATGTTGATCATAATTGATCAATTCTTAATTTAAGAGCACTTATAATAATGACACTAATCTCAGGGTTCTCTGTTATATTTAATAAAATGCTCGGCAGTATTGTGTTGTCGCATATGACTGACATTCTGGTCGGCTATAGGAAACATTTACCTTATTTAAATTCCACGTATCTTCATCCACATATCAACTATTATAATATTTAACGAGATGATAACTATATTCAATAACAACGCATAATTTTGAATAATATAGCCCTTTTTATCCAGAATCTCAGTCGGAATGATGAAAAGACAAGGGTGCTTTTGTGTCCTTCCATTATCCATGACAACACAATAATTTAACTAAGATTTATTACTTAGACACTTCACTTAAATGTGTACGAAATAATGTGCACAAAAGCTAATAGTTTGGGAATAAAGTGATTTTACACACACATAAAATAAAATGTCTTGGTCTGAAGTTTTCCATTCCACAAATAATTCTTATTAAATTAACCCTTAAACCGCTAATTTTATCATTGGTTGTATCAGATAAAAATCAAATCTTTTAATTGGCCAACTCACAAACTGAAGACAAAGCCTATTGTTAAAACATATTCGCCTATAATATTAAATTCAACTCAGATACGTTTATAAAAAGTATATAATTAATTTTTCAGGTCATGAAGAAAACGAAAGTTCTTTCAAAAATAAATTGCTATTTATTTATTCTAAGATATTCTATATCGGCAACATAAAAGTTATAATGTAAACAAAAAGATCGACTTTTACGTTATAGAAAAGTAAATATTTCTTTTTACTACATCTTCAATATATTTACTTAAATCTTCAATATTTTTCGAAAATAATTTTGTTTTTTTATTATTCTCTCTGAAAATTATGTTTAATTTCCATAAATATTATTTAATAATAATTTAAATCGTATTCGAAATGAAAATCTCAGCGTTTTTCTTTATTTTCTTTGATCAGGCAGTTTCTTTGTTCTTTCCAGCCAATCAGAATGTCTTTTTCGGCTGAGAGCATGCTAAGAACCAATCACAAATAATGTTCCTTCTTTGTTTAGGTTTAAATGCGTTTTTTTTTATTTTTTACTTCTAAAATAAATCGGAAGATGTCACCATCGTACAGAACTTTTAAAAACAAATTCAATACGTATTTAACGAATTTTATCGTATAAAAACGAACTGAGTTAGAGTGATTTTAGATGTCGACGAGGAGTCTCGTCGAGCGCGGGAAAAGGGTTAAAATATACTGAAATATTCTGATCTGCTTACAATTGTCTATCTGGTGTATTGAAATTAAGATTTCATAAATGATTTCGGACTCAAGAAAAGTATTGCAAGTATTATGCAAATACACTTTTATTTAGCACACAAGAAAAATGACTCAAAACAACTTGTAATAAGACTATAATTTATTATTAAATTTTAACAAGATTATGATTTATTATTACAGTTTAACAAAACTATCCTTTATGATTAACATAATAAACAAACATATACAATTTATTCGATCCCATATGGATAAAACAAAATATAACTAACATTAATTCGTCTATACTTTTAGACCTGGATTCAAACTACTTCTTCATCTTCTTTTTACATTTATGCAAATTGAATATAACAAAATAAATATTATTATCGATACATCAACTCATCCGTTTAGTGTATCTTATATGAACGGCTACTTAAATTTATTGACTAACGATCTGTTTTAAAACAAAAACAATTTGATTCTAGGCAATACTTACAAACAATTTTTATTATCATATCTTTAATTAAATGATAGTTTTTTATTTAGATAACTTATTATAATTTATGGGTTATTTATCAGAAGTTACACTTATTATTTTAATGTTTACCTTAATAACAACTGAAGTTGTTATACACACTGCTTTTCTCAGTATAAGTTATATTGTGAGTGCTACTTAATCATTAACCCGAATTAAACCTAGTATTTGAACCCTCCATTGGCAAATAAAAATTTCTAAATCACGTAATTTTAAACTTACTCTCTCCATTGACTTACGTGTGGATTACCAGCACTATTCCACCACACAATCCAGACATTGATCATATATACTAGCACGCCATTTTTACTAAATGGATCTTGAGGAATTAACCTCCAATATACCCGTTATCTTGCCACTACTTTCTAAACAAAACACAATATTCAACACCTTCAGTGGTGGAATTATCTCTATTTTCTCATGAGGAATATGGAATAACACCAAAGGTCTGTAGATTTAACTACTACATTAAAATAGTTTGGTGGGTCCTTGCCTCTTACTTGGGCATAATAGGAACCAACACCAAATATAATCCTCTCCTGGGATTTTAACGAATGAAATACACTAAATACGATATAAATTACTGATCGTCCTAACTCTGAGAAGCGATCACTTGGGTTATAAACATACCCGAATACTAGTTTTATCTATTCCCATCATGGAAAATAAAGCTTTTGGGGAGATCATTTTCCATCCCACAAAATAAAGACATTACAATTATTACTTATGCGAATCTTAAGCATATACCAATGCTATATCGGGGCAAGATAAGCAAATACACTAATTACACTAAATTTATGTTCTGGGGTATACTTAGATCAACGTCTGAAATCAATGGATAACACAGAATAAACCATAATAATTTTTGCCTTTGCCAAAGAAACATTCAACAAGTAATTGGTAGTATCGTATCTTGAACTAAATTAAGTGAATGCGTTAATAAAGAATAATTGGGAATAAGTTCCGCAATTAACATAGTATAAATTTGTTTCAAACTTTAAATAAGTAATATCCTGTATAGCACTTCTCTTTAATTACTTCTGATAATTTTAACTAGATATTTTACCTATTAAGTATCTGAATTTTTTTTCTTTTACGCATCTAACATATAAGTTTATATCCATAATGCATATCATAAGTAAACACATTTTATAAAAAAATTTTTTTTTCATGTCGAATATAAATTTAACCTAGAATAAGTATATGAAAACATACCTTTATGATTACAAGGTCATTTAAATATTACTTGATTATACAGCCTTTAACCTGTAGATATAAAAAAAAAAATACACATAATTTTACAAATTAGTAAAAAAAAATCATTACTTAACAAGTGCTTATTATCTCACTAGAAAAATGTTTTTCCGTTGGGCAATTTATCTAGATGAAGAACTTGATCCATTCGTAGTTCACGAAGCAAATTTAAAATAAGAAACACATTTTATTATTTCATTTATATAAAAATTGCCTCCATTCTGGTGCAATTAATAAATTAGGCAAAGAAAACATAGCAGCGTTGGATGTTAACTCTTCCTTGAATTAACTGATATAATTTTTGGGATCCAAGAAAACAATACATATTTTAACATGACGAATATTTGACGATAGACGATCACATATACAATTCTTTTCTTTTTACTATTGGCGATACGTATCATTTTTAGCTAGCTGGCTTATGAATAAAATAATGCACGAATTTTTCCAAAATACTATTATTATAAGGACTGCAGCTGACTTAAGTGGATATGAAGTTTTAACGACTCCAATTGATGTATAATATAACATATTATTTTATGGTTATAATTAAATCACTAATGTTTGTAGTTTTTATTCCTACTCTAGGAATTGTAATTTTTCTTTAATAAGGAATTCTCCGTAAAATGCACACATACAAATTTTCCGATATTTGCCTTGAGAAAATTTATATATATATTTTTTAAAAAATATACAGGTGCATAAGTAAATATCCTTTATCATCAATATTATTTCTAGATAATTTTCAGTGAATAAAACATATTTTAACGTGGGGAACTTACATTATTTTCAAAAGCAGACAATTTCTTTTAGAAAGAGCGCGAAATTTTCTAGTTAACTTTCCTTGGCTTTTCTAATATGTCTTTTTAATTATAATTTTTCTTTTATACCATGAAAAGATTATTAAATAAGGTAAAGTTAACAAATAATTGATTATTTCCTGGAAATTACTTATATTACTTATTTTAAACATAATGACACTTTCCGTGATTGTTGTAGTCAATACGGTCATTTTGAACTTTAGCAGAAGATAGTATATTTTTGCGTATAAAAAGCTTTAAATAGGTAGATGGCCACAGAAAACAGAATATCTTATCAAATAGGATTAGCCACGCATGATATTATTAAAAATTTACTGGACTTATATTTATTTCTGCAATAAAAAATAATAAAAATTTTGTTACCGAATTTCAGTACTGCTTCCTCCTTGTAAAACTAATGTCAGACTAAACTTTCTTCAAAATTTGGCGGTCTTCTTTTAGCGACCTCTTACAGAAAAATAATCATTTAATTATACCATAAACAAAAGAAAAGGAAAAAAAAAAAACTTATTACAGTTATATATTTCCGTATGATTTAAATGGATTACAGAGTAATTTGACAAATAATGAAAAATAATAAATATACTTAATTAACAATGTTTATTAGTGATGTATAATTCTGTCTACATTTTTATCTAAAATAATTTCAAAACTACCAGAAGTGATTGTGCTTTATGATAAGATACTCATCTACTCTCCCTCTACCCATCCAAAATCAATTACTGTTTATAATATGTGCTTTTATACTATATTAAATTGCTCTTATTGTTAATATTTTAATTAAATTATTCATGCTCTTCTTCAAAATGACATCACATTACTAAATTTATTACTTATTTGCTATTTACTCACGTTAAAGTGAGTAAATAGTATACTTTATTAATCACTTAATATTATTATTATTTTATCTTTTTATTTTCTAAAAAAGGATAGCATTGTTTTCCTGTGGAAACAATGCCAAATAAACCAAGTGTCAATAACACTAGGTTACAATATATATATATATATATATATATATATATATATATATATATATATATATATATATATATATATATATATATATATATATATATATATATATATGTAAATAAAATCTTTTTGTGTTATTAATACTGACAGCGATCTAGTGATTGTTTTTTATTATTCTTTATTAAAAATATATTTTAATAAAGATATTAAGTTTCTGCATCTACTTGAGCTAGTGACTAGGGCTGGCTGTTGTGATCTTAACAGCGCATATCTGTCTACTTTATAAATTTTCTAGGTTCAAATGCCTAGTGGCACCCTGTATGGCAGATACGGTAAGACTGGATATTTCACTTTTTTTCCCGACCATTATAATATATATATATATATATTGAAATAGAAAACACTTCCAAGTTACATAAGTTTTCCTGGAACTCATGTCTAATTACTAATAAACAAACATGAATTTTTTGGCTTGAAAATATTGAAAGCAAATATAAAAAATCATAACTGTAAACAAAACATTTTAATCATTATAATTGACAATAATGATTACTAGACATAGCTCAGATATATTCTCTCATAGCAGAAATAATAAGAATTAATAAAAAAAAAACTCACATTTTTGTTAACCTCTAACATTAGAAATTATAGCATGAAATATTATATAATGCATTTGAAGTAAAGAAGTTATTAAAGGTTGCATAGTGAAATATCTCAAAGAGATCATCTAATTAAAGACAAAATGAATCCCCTTTTGTGAATAGTTAAAATATTTATTTGGAAGAAAATTTAGACAATGATAATTGTAAGAATAACATTTCAGTCATGTGTTGTTAAGCAATGCCAAATATATTTATATGGTTATAAGTGTTATAAAAAAACAGATAAATGTTCTGAATATATGTTCATAATAAATACTGAAAATAGATTTTAATTTATCTGTTCTCATACTGAGCATAGTCTAGTGAAGTGATACAGTAAAGATTCTGTAATTATTAGTATCTTTATTACAGCTTAACTTTATCACCTCTAGTTATGAAACATCATATAACCTTTCCAGTAAATAACCATTAAAATAATATTTTTTTAATTGTAATAATGAGAGATTGGATATATGTCACAGTAATAAGTTTTTTATTCAAATTAATGGAAGATACCAAATGCAAGTAATTCAGATTTTTCCTTCAAGCAAGTTCTAATTGTGATGAAGTAAAAAACGTATATGAATGTACAAAATGTTCTTGATCAAATCAAATAACATATTAAAATTATCATTGGAGGTTTTAGTGCAAAAATTGGGAAACTGATTATAAGGCAAATGTGTTGTGGGTAAATTTGGTTATGGTGATAGGAATGAGAAAAGACACAACCTAGTGGAGTTTGCAAAAATAGAAAACTTTATATTATGAATTGTTTCAGAAAAATGCTAAATAGAAATAAATGTGGAAGCATCCAAATGAATATATAATGAAATTGGATTAGATTTTTATTATCATAAATTAAGTATTTCAAATTGTCAATTCAATACTGGAAGTGATCATTAATTAATGGAAAAAAGATATATGTTGATGTAAAACTAGAGAGATAAAAAGTATTAATAAAAACAATGTTATTAGTTTTAGAATTGTAATCTTGAGAATGTCTCCAGTGAATTGAAATTGTAACTTGCAAATTATTTAAAAGGATTAGAAGTCTTGAAAAATTATTCAGACTTAATTGACATCAATATAGAGATAGCTGATACTATATTAAAAATTGCAATAAATATAGATAGTTAAAAAAAGCAATTTAATAATGAATTTCCTACTTAGTTAAGACAAGGTCTGAAAAAAAGAAATAATAGAAAAATTTCCAAAAAAAACAAACAAACAAACAATCCCCTAAGAAGAAATGAATGTGTAAGGTTTTACCAACGAATTATTAATATGAAAATTATAATTGTGCATGAACGATAAAATCTACAAAAGAATGTATCTTAAAGATGCTAAACAGCATCTTAGTGTTGGAAGAAAGTTGTTTTAGCATTAACAAAAAAAGTAACTATCACTATGAATAAAGATATTATGTTGAAAGGTTATTTAAAGAATTATACAGTAGTAAAAATAATAAAATAAAATATCATTATAATTACTCCAATCTCTGAATTTTCATAAATTTTAAACAGAAATATGGAAAATGCATTTAAGTCCATAATAAAAAAACTTTAAAAAGTAATGGAATTAATCTTGATATTTTTAAAAATCAGGTGAAGAATAGACAAACTGTTGGCATAATAATATAAAAAATGTCTAGATAATAAAAATGTGCCAGATAATTGGAAAAATACAGTTAATATTAATAGTTAATAATATGATCAAGAAGATATTAAAAATTACAGACATATAAGTCTTCAATCATATTTAGACAATGCCTTTATAAAGAAAATTACAATTCACTTACAGTAAGCTCTGGAATCAAGCAAATCAAAAGAACAAACTGGATTTAACAAAGGATTACATTTAAGTATTAAAAAATTGTAGCAAAATTATCACTTCAAATAAATTGTCATTATGGTTTAAGTTTTTAAATCATGAAAAGGCACTTACTTCTATAAGCATATCCAAGGTTGCAAGGGAATCAAGTCATATATCATGTGACTTAATTTATTAAGCTTGTACTACAAATGATATATATTGAGCATGCAAATGGCTCTTAACAAACTTTTCTGGCTATCCTTATCTTCAGTTTGCTTTCTAGCTTTGGCCATCATCAATGAGGTGCTAGGACATTCAGGTATTACATTTAAAAATACCTTGCAATACCTGAATGTCACCTCATTGATGAGAGCAAGAGCTAGAAACCAGTCTGAGGATAGGTATATTTAGAAAACTTTGTTAAGAGCTATTAGCACACTCATTACATAAAATTTGTAGTATAATCTTATTAAATTAAGTCACGATATGTAACTTGATTTACATGCAATTATTGGTTTGCTCTTGAGGCTTTGGTGATTTTATATTGCTAAAGCAATTGGTTCAGTTCCATATGGCCATTTAAATTACATAGCTGGATATGAAGGCATATGTATGTCTGAAAATTTCAGATTTTTTACTTAATAGGTAACTATGAGATAAATACTGGGACTTGACCTGGTATTTTAAACCTAATACTTAATTTCCTAGCAGCTCACTGATAACAGCCAGAGATAGAAACTGGTCTGAGATAGGGATCTTCAGAAAAGCTTGTTAAGAGCTATTATCACACTCATTATACATTATATTCAAGGTAAATAGAGTTTTGAATAATCAATATATAGAGCTGGGATAGGTATATTCTGAAAAAATATATATAAAAATGCAGTTGCAATACTTAAATTACATGGTTATACTAAGAAAATTAACATTTGTAAAATTGTTATAGATGATTCCTTATCTCCAAAAAATTTTACAGCAGTTTGCAATAAATATTTTTGAATCAAAATAGGAAGCTACGGGAATAAAATTAAATAGTAATTATTTAATTCATCAAGATTTTACAGATACTATTGTCATCTTTACAACTTCAAAAAATATTCCAAGGATTATTAGATAAAAGTAAATAATAGGACTAAAGTTTAAATACTAAAAATAAAGAAATGCTCTACAAATTTTCTTAAAAATATATAAAGATTGATGATTATGAATTAGAAGATAAGAGTTACAAACTCCTTGGATGAATTATCAATATAGATGAAAACACAAAAAGTGAAATCAATCATAGAACTAAACTTTAATGAAGAGCTTTTGATAGAAAACCCTTAATATCACAAAACTATGCTATGTATTTATTTTGTTATTTCTACTTATGACATTGTCTGTGGACATTTAACGGAAGTGCAATGCAAAGACTTCAATTCTTCCATTGAAGTAAGGAAAGATGAAGTGTAGAATGGGAATGCAAGAAGAGGTCTAAAATAAAATTCCTACATAAGAAAAAAACAAATACCCCTGATAACATTAAAAAAATTAATAGACTGACTTAGATCTACACTGAATATATTATTAGATGAGATAATAATAGATGGATAATTATTGACATTTTAAATTGGATTTCAAGTGGTCATAAAAAAAACATAGAATCTTCCTTAATGTATTTGTACATCTCATATAAAATGTACAAATGAAATTAAGTAAGTTTGCTGGCATGATGTGGACAGGATAGACTACAGATTTGAGAAGTGTTATTAAATTTGGAAAGATATTGATACTATATTATATTGACAAAGTCTTTGAAAATGATAATGATAATGATTAATGGAAACATTTTTATGTATCAATTTATCACTTCAATTATAGTCCTTGTTGTGTGAATGCTAATGATATTACTTCTTGGGGTTTACGTATTGATATGCCACTATTACAATTTTTCAAAAAATATATAAATAAATAGTCTAATAGCTTTATTGATCCTGAGTTCATAAAAAGTTAATGCACATGAAGCGACAAACCTGGACACAAACTATAGATTTTAACTCCACACACGCACACCAACCTCTCCTACTACACCTATTCACATTGAATAAAATAAAATAATATTTATGATAGAAAACATACAAAATTCAGATATAAGATACAAAAAATAATAACTGTTTTAAATGTTTTTATTACGTGAATTTTTTTTTTTAATCGGTACCAAGCAAAATCATTTTAATTGTGCTAAAGTTCTAATAAATCATAAAATAAATACAATATGTGCTAGTCTAAGAAATAATATTTAATTAGTTATTGAAATTCAAAATGTAATGGTAATATTTTCATAACAAGAAGCTAATAATGATAATAATAACACGAAAAGAGTGTTCTATTTATACAGATTAACGTAGTCTGATTTGCTTTAAAAAAAGAAACCCTTTAACCTTCATAAAAATATTTTTTGTTAAATAATTTACATAATCACAAGAGAAATTCAAACTCTTTCTGCAAAAATATTCACACATCTCTTTTATGTTTTCTTTTGAATTGTAAAAGATATGAAATTAAAGCTAACATTTATTTTAAAAGATTGAGAGAAAAATTCTATGCATATATAAGCTTACTACATTACAGGTTTTTTAAATTTTTTAAAATTTCATTTTTTCATATTACAATTATTGATGCAAACACCATCTGTGACCTCTATTTAGCTGTCATTTTTTTTTACACCAGAAAAAAAAATTAAATCTAATATTGGTAAGAAACTTTATATTGGAATTCTAATAAAAAAATTCCTTGCCATCATAACTTTTATTGTTCGTTACCTGAACTTACATAATTTAAAATATTTTTGAATACAACCATAATATAAATACATGAAGTTTATATGTAATTATAGGAAATTTAAACACAAACTTTCAAACTTCCTTTAGTTATCTATTCTATCTCATACACATACCGCACACTGATTATATATATATGTGTGAAAACGATCTGGATCAATTGATGAGTTCTGATTCTGCACGAAATACGTATATTGGATACCATTTAATTTTTCCTCGTGTGTAGTCATGGGGTCCTTGAAAGTCTGTATTCAAATCCCATATAATTAAAAAAAAATTCCATTTTAAAAACATCATAATGTGTGAAATATAAAGATGAATTTAGTCTGGAATTTGGGCAAGGTAATAAGAATTATATGAAATCTTTTATTATAGAGTATAAATCCAATATTTTTCTTTTATTTGTGGTAACGTTTATATTTGAAAATCATCTTGAGAAATATTAAGCCATTATTTATAAAGAAACAAATTTCTTTGTAAATCATTATGAAAAATATCTATTCAAATGATATTCAAGAATGTCCTGTAGGTACTTAAATTAAAATTGGTTGATTGGGAAGTTCATAAAAGATGTATGACATAAATACTGTCATGTTTTTAAACCAATATCTAACATTGTGGGTAGTATATATTGAAAAATCATTATCTTGAAAGAATGGACTGTGGCCACAAAATTGAGGTCACTGATATGCAATTATTATCTTAGGTGCAATATACATAACGATATGAGTAATTTATCTTAAATTTATAATTTTAGAATATGTTTTTATCTTAGGCTAAATAAAACCTTGATTGTTAAATATGACACATGTTATGTATACAGGTTGACCCAAGAAAGGCTATAAATAAAACTTCTAGTATATGATAGTACTGTTATTTGGTCTTCATTGTTTACTCAATGTTATATTAATTGATCCTAAAACAAAATGAAAGAACTGCTTCCAAATATATTTAAATGACTTTCAATTTTACCATAACTAAATCTGATGTGATTTGGTGAGATTGTTTACATAATATTTGTTATTCTTTTAAGTAAGTATTGGTAGTTACAACTATTAATTCTATCTACTTTTATTTCTTTCATCTTTGAATGACTGCTTTCAATACTTTTGATAATATCTATCTTGAAATATCAAAGAATATAAAAACATTTTTATAGTTCTGTGTGTAAAAGAAGTTACATATACTGAGAATGATTACCAGAGATTATATCCAATGTTGAATATTTTAACAGTACTCATATCAATTATTTTAGCAACTGGTTCATATCAAAGTCAGCAAACATCATTTTGTCTTTAATATATTGATATATATTTACATATAATAACTAGCT
Organism: Epiperipatus broadwayi; assembly: GCA_028023455.1. NCBI lineage: Eukaryota > Metazoa > Onychophora > Udeonychophora > Euonychophora > Peripatidae > Epiperipatus > Epiperipatus broadwayi. The sequence goes on along the minus strand of JAQFVV010007457.1, from coordinate 43,799 downwards.
AATTATTGTCTCATTTGATTTACTTTATTTAATATATTGAATATTAATTTGTTTGCAAAATTATAAAAATCAATGTTTATTAATATGTCTTTGAACAGTTTATTAATGTTTATTCTAAGGTAAATTATTTAAACTTCGAGGCAGATTTGATTTAGTCAATGCATTGATTCCCTATATATATATATATATATATATATATATATTGTACCTTCCAAAACTGAGATTAATTTCAGAGTGTGGTGTAAGATTAATCTTTTTTTAAAAAATTGTTTTAAACAGGTAATGCATTAATCTAGAAAGTGTTGAAATAGTTGCTACGGTAATAAAATATTAAAAAAAGGAATGTATTATTATTATTACCTAAAATAATAAATTAATTTTATTCATTTGAAAAACCCATGTAAATAGTAAAATTTATTAATATTTTTTATTCTATTTGTTTTTTATTTACTGCTTGCATAATTAGCATGTCATAAACATTATAAAAAAATATTTAATATTTTAAACATGTATATTTTATGTTTACATTATATGTAAAGTTTTTAAATTAAGATAATATATATAAAGTATATACTTACAACATGATATTGTCTTACTTATATATATATATATATTGTAACCTAGTGTTATTGACACTTGGTTTATTTGGCATTGTTTCCACAGAAAAACAATGCTATTTTTTTTTAGAAAATAAAAAGATAAAATAATAATAATATTAAGTGATTAATAAAGTATGCTATTTACTCACTTTAACGTGTTTTAAGCAAATAACTAATAAATTTAGTAATCCAATGTCATTTTGAAGAAGAGCATGAATAATTTAATTAAAATATTAACAATAAGAGCAATTTAATATAGTATAAAAGCACATATCATAAACAGTAATTGATTTGGATGGGTAGAGGGAGAGTAGATAAATGTCTTATCATAAAGCACAATAACTTCTGATAATTTATTTTGTAGAAAATCATATTTAAAAGAAATATACATCACTAATTATTAATTAAGTATATTTATTATTTTTCATTATTTGTCAAATCACTTTGTAATCTATTTAAATCATACGGAAATATATGACTGTAATAAGTTTTTTTTTCTTTTCTTTTGTTTATGTTATAATTAAATGATTATTTTTCTGTAAGAGGTCGCTAAAAGAAGACCGCCAAATTTTGAAGAAAGTTTAGTCTGACATTAGTTTTACAAGGAGGAAGCAGTACTGAAATTCGGTAACAAATTTTTTTTATATTTTTTATTGCAGAAATAAATATAAGTCCAGTAAATGTTTAATAATATCATGTGTGGCTAATCCTATTTGATAAGATATTCTGTTTTCTGTGGCCATCTACCTATTTAAAGCTTTTTATACGCAAAAATATACTATCGTATGCTAAAGTTCAAAATGACCGTATTAACTACAGCAATCACGGAAAATGTCATTATGTTTAAAATAAGTAATATAAGTAATTTCCAGGAAATAATCAATTATTTGTTAACTTTACCTTATTTAATAATCTTTTCGTGGTATAAAAGAAAAATTATAATTAAAAAGACATATTAGAAAAGCCAAGGAAAGTTAACTAGAAAATTTCGCGCTCTTTCTAAAAGAAATTGTCTGCTTTTGAAAATAATGTAAGTTCCCCACGTTAAAATATGTTTTATTCACTGAAAATTATCTAGAAATAATATTAATGATAAAGGATATTTACTTATGCACCTGTATATTTTTTAAAAAGAAAATATAAATTTTCTCAAGGCAAATATCGGAAAATTTGTATGTGTGCATTTTATGGAGAATTCATTATTAAAGAAAAATTATAATTCCTAGAGTAGGAATAAAAACTACAAACATTAGTGACTTAATTATAACCCTAATATAATATGTTATATTATACATCAACTGGAGTCATTAAAACTTTAGATCTACGTAAGTCAGCTGCAGTCCTTATAATAATATTATTTTGGAAAATTCACGCATTAGTTTTATTCCTAAGCCAGCTAGCTAAAAATGATACGTATCGCCAATAGTAAAAAGAAAAGAATTGTATATGTGATCGTCTATCGTCAAATATTCGTCATGTTAAAATATGTATTGTTTTCTTGGATCCCCAAAATTATAGCAGTTAATTCAAAGAAGAATTAACATCCAACGCTGCTATGTTTTCTTTGCCTAATTTATTAATTGCACCAGAATGGAGGCAACTTTTATATAAATAAAATAATAAAATGTGTTTCTTATTTTAAATTTGCTTCGTGAACTACGAATGGATCAAGTTCTTCATCTAGATAAATTGCCCAACGGAAAAACATTTTTCCAGTGAGATTATAAGCACTTGTTAAGTAATGATTTTTTTTTACTAATTTGTAAAATTATGTGTATTTTTTTTTATATCAACAGGTGAAAGGCTGTATAGTCAAGTAATATTTAAATGACCTTGTAATCATAAAGGTATGTTTTCATGTAATTATTCTAGGTTAAATTTATATTTGACATGAAAAAAAAAATTTTTTTTTATAAAATGTGTTTACTTATGAGATGCAATTATGGGTATAAATTTATATGTTAGATGCGTAAAAGAAGAAAAATTCAGATACTTAATAGGTAAAATATCTAGTTAAAATTATCAGAAGTAATTAAAGAGAAGTGCTATACAGGATATTACTTATTTAAAGTTTGAAACAAATTTATACTATGTTAATTGAGGAACTTATTCCCAATTATTCTTTATTAATGCATTCACTTAATTTAGTTCAAGATACTATACTACCAATTACTTGTTGAATGTTTCTTTGGCAAAGGTGAAAATTATTATTGTTTATTCTGTGATATCCATTGATTTCAGACATTGATCTAAGTATACCCCGGAACATAAATTTAGTGTAATTAGTGTATTTGCTTGTCTTGCTCCAATATAGCATAGGTATATGCTTAATATTCGCATAAGTAATAATTGTAATCTATCTATTTTGTGGGATGGAAAATGATCTCCCCAAAAGCTTTATTTTCCATGAGGGGAATAGATAAATCTAGTATTCGGGTATGTTTATAACCCAAGTGATCGCTTCTCAGAGTTAGGACGATCAGTAATTTATATCGTATTTAGTGTATTTCATTCGTTAAAATCCCAGGAGAGGATTATAATTGGTGTGTGTTCCTATTATGCCCAAGTAAGAGGCAAGGACCCACCAAACTATTTTAATGTAGTAGTTAACTCTACAGACCTTCAGTGTTATTCCATATTCCTCATGAGAAAATAGAGATAATTCCACCACGGAAGGTGTTGAATATTGTGTTTTGTTTAGAAAGTTATGGCAAGATAACGGGTATATTGGAGGTTAATTCCTCAAGATCCATTTAGTAAAAATAGCGTGCTAGTATATATGATCAATGTCTGGATTGTGCGGCGGAATAGTGCTGGTAATCCACACGTAAGTCAATGGAGAGAGTAAGTTTAAAATTGCGTGATTTAGAAATTTTTATTTGCCAATGGAGGGTTCAAATACTAGGTTTAATTCGGGTTAATGATTAAGTAGCACTCACAATATAACTTATACTGAGGAATACAATGTGTATAACAACTTCAGTTGTTATTAAGGTAAATATTAAAATAATAAGTGTAACTTCTGATAAATAACCCATAAATTATAATAAGTTATCTAAATAAAAACTATCATTTAATTAAAGATATGATAATAAAAAATCGTTTGTACGCATTGCCTAGAATCAGATTATTTTTATTTTAAAACAAATAGTTAGTTAATAAAGTTAAGCAGCCGTTCATATAAGATACACTAAATGGATGAGTTGATGTATCGATAATAATATTTATTTTGTTATATTCAATTTGCATAAATGTAAAAAGAAGATGAAGAAGTAGTTCGAATCCAGGTCTAAAAGTATAGACGAATTAATGTTAGTTATATTTTGTTTTATCCATATGGGATCGAATAAATTGTATATGTTTGTTTATTATGTTAATCATAAAGGATAGTTTTGTTAAACTGTAATAATAAATTATAATCTTGTTAAAATTTAATAATAAATTATAGTCTTGTTACAAGTTGTTTTGAGTCATTTTTCTTGTGTGCTAAATAAAAGTGTATTGGCATAATACTTGCAATACTTTCTTGAGTCCAAAATCATTTATGAAATCTTAAATTCAATACACCAGATAGACAATTGTAAGCAGATCAGAATATTTCAGTATATTTTAATTTAATAAGAATTATTTATGGAATTGAAAACTTCAGACCAAGACATTTTATTTTATGTGTGTGTAAAATCACTTTATTCCCAAACTAGTAGGTTTTGGTTGCACATTATTTCGTACACATTTAAGTGAAGTGTCTAAGTAATAAATCTTAGTTAAATTATTGTGTTGTCATGGATGATGGAAGGACACAAAAGCACCCTTGTCTTTTCATCATTCCGACTGAGATTCTGGATTAAAAGGGGCTGTATTATTCAAAATTATGCGTTGTTATTGAATATGGTTATCATCTCGTTAAATATTATAATAGTTGATATGTGGATGAAGACACCTGGAATTTAAATAAGGTAAATGTTTCCTATAGCCGACCAGAATGTCAGTCATATGCGACAACACAATACTGCCGAGCATTTTTCTTTAAAAATAACAGAGAACCCTGAGATTAGTGTCATTATTATAAGTGCTCTTACATTAAGAATTGATCAATTATGATCAACATTACAAGCGTGGCATGGCTTAAGAGATTGAAACTTCTGATTGTATAATAATAAAATATTGAGATCATATTGGCAAATTAATGAATGTTTTATTTTAGTCAGTAATATTAACAATGACATGAAATCATCATCATCATTGTCGAACAGTGCAAGTACTTACAGCTCAGAGAATGTGTTTTGGATAGAGAAAGAATGTTAGTTTATTCTAAATTTTCTTTTTAAATTTATTTTATTAATGATAATTTTTTTTTTATTCTATCTCTGTCTGAACTGCATATCGCTGTAGCTGAATTATTATAACTAACCAAACGTCGAGCTATATTAGATAAAAATATAGGGTTTGCTACCCGAATCATAGACGGAAGCGTTTAGGCTTTCCGAATTCTCTTTAATGAGAATTAGGCTTCAATTGATTTTAGAAATGAAGTCTTCTTTTATTAGGTTAGAAATGGCCGCCCAACTACAGGGGCCTTCGATGGCTATAGCTGGCCACGAAGAATTTGGTAAAATTTTCTTGAAATAAATATAAATATTATTTGCACGTGAATGAATTAATTGTTCATTGATTGAAAATGTTTGCCAATGATAAATTGTTTCTTTAGCCATAAAATATTATATGAATGTCTATTTTATGACATAATCTTTTGCCACTGAATAAATAAATTTGTTAGTTTATAATGTTATGGTCTGTAAGTAATTCCATAAAATATTGTAATGATTTTATCATTTATGATGATCTGCTTGTCTGGTGGTGTGATTAGCACTTATACCATATTACATAATGGTTTGGTGAGATTTCTATGGACCAAGTAGCATATGAGAAAAGAATATTCGGTAGTTAATATTGGGACTTTAGTTATATTAAATATCAGAACATAGTTTTTGGTGTAGATTGTTTTTGATAGGAGAGGCATAGAGGCAGGATGTCTTGTCAATAATTGCTTATCAATATTATTAATAGTTCATTACTAATTTCAGTACTGTCAAATAACAGAAAGAGTGAAATTTTAAATATGAGTGAAAACCAAGATAGTCAGGATATTTCAGAGGATTTGGGAGAATCCCAAGAGCTCCAATCCCCGGATACACAAACTCCACATTTTCATGTAGAAGTAAGAGAGGAACAAGAATCTTTGGATGAAGTTAGTCCGAAAAAAGCTAAAGTAGATAAAGATCTACCTGGGGATGAGCAAGTCCAAATATTTGCAATATTACAAAATTTGTCTGCACAGATCCGAAACTCAGAAAGTAAAATAGAAAGTCAAATAAAAAATTCAAATAGTGAACTAAAAAGGGAATTAGAAAGTCAAGTACAAAAATCAAATGATGAATTAAAAAGTCAAATACAAAATTCAAATAGTGAATTAGAAAGTAAAATAGAAAGTCAAGTACAAAAATCAAATAGTGAATTAAAAAGTCAAATACAAAATTCAAATAGTGAATTAGAAAGTAAAATAGAAAGTCAAATACAAAATTCCAATAGTGAATTAAAGAATCAAATTCAAAATTTGGACAGTAAAATAGACAATCACATACAGGAGATCAAAGACCTAAGGGAAGAGTTAAAGAACCATATAGAAGAGTCAAAATTGGCCTCCGAAAAACTAGAAATAAAAATTAAGAAAGAAATAAAAATAAAGTCGGAAAGGGCCGAAAATATGATCGAGGCTATTCAGCAGGACTTCATAAGCCAATATGTAGAATTAAACAGTGAAGTTAAGGATAAAATAGAATGTATTAAGGGAGAATTAGATAGTGCTAGGAGTGAGTTTAGAAACTTAAAAGAAGAAGTCCAAAATATAACTCTTGAACCTGACAATGTAGTAAAAGGATGTCAGAGCCAGATTACTAGCAGAATAGCTAAGTTAGAAACTCAAGAGGTAACCCAATGTGAAATTAATAAAAATATAGAAAGTGAGCTAATTCAAGTTATAGGAAAGGTAGAACATTTTAATGAGATATTAAAGAATAATTCACAAATATTACATAATGATCTCAAAGAGGAAATAGGGGAATATATAATTCAGTGTGAGAATACAGTATATCAAAGACTAGAAGATAAACTTGAGTTAGAGAAAGATGAAACTATTAACCAGTTAAAGCAACAAATTCAACATTTAAATGTAGGCCTTAAGGACAGTTCTACAAGAATAGACTGTGAATGGCAAAATTATAAATTGGGATTAGAAAGTCGTATGCAAGCTATGGACCTTAATATGGATAAAGTTGTTCATAGTAAAAATGTATCTGAAACTCAGGTTAAGGAAATCAATAATGATCATAATAAACCCGTAATCTCTGAGTTACATACAATGATTAGTCCACTTGAATCAATGTACAATCCATTGAATGAGGCCAGACATAAAGTCATGTTAGAGCCCGAAAGTAATAGCTCCATGGCCTTAAAATTCCTCAAAATAAAATTCTTTAAAGGAGAATACCTGGAGAATCCACATGAATATCTCCAAAATTTAGACGAATTGTTCACCTTATGTCATTTGTCTGAGGTAGAGAAGATTGCCATTGCCACAAACCATTTGTGTGCGGCATCTAAAGATTGGTGGCAATCGTTATTTATAAAACCGGAAACATATGGGGACTTTAAATATCTTATGCTAGCCAGTTTTTGGGGGGAAGACCGCCAAGACAACCTCAGGTATCAAATATCTCAGGAAAGGTACCATGTAAATAAGGGCAGTTACACTCAGTTTTTCAGGAGTCAGGCCGTCAAACTGAAAACGTTGACAGCTTATCCGTTGTCTGAGACCCAAATTGTACGAATAATTCGCCATAATTTACCGAGGCATATCGAGCAGGTCTTGATTGCTGCTGACAGACATACAATAGAAGAGGTAGTCGAAATTTTAGATTCGCTAGAAACCAGTGATAGGAATATGGATCATAGGAGTAGGATAAATAGGGACACCCATCCTATGGTAAACAATATTAATTTTACAGATAGGTCCTATGTGGGAAAAAGGAGGTTAAGTAGAGAAAAGGGATATTATAGGACGAATCCCTATAGTAGACCAAATAGCCACCTCAGTAGGCCGACAGTGAAGAGAAGGATTCTAAATGAGAATCAACCTTCTACTAGTGGTATCCCAACGATGCCAAAGAAAAATAACAAAGGTAGTAAAAATAGCGGGGCATTAAATTAAAAAGGACCTCGCAGGAATGTTCCTCACTTCGGGGCCCTATTTTTAAACATATGGGGAACAGCATGATGTGGATTATTAATAATATAGACCTGGACATTGATTATTTGGAACCAGGAAAAATGTCTGAGCCACCCATTTTATACAACTGTCCTATGATAAAAATTATCATTTCAGGAATTGTTGTCAACACCTTAATTGATTCAGGCAGTCAAGCTTCCTTGTTGTCTGAAGAAACATACTTAAAAATTCAGTCAGCTGACCAATCAATTCCAATTTTACCAACTAAGGTGATTAGGGTAATACTTGCTAATGGAAAGAAGACCAAATTATCTAATAAACAGGTTTTTATTACACTAGAAATTAATATGTGCAAATTTGAGCATGTCTTTTTAATCATGCCAGGTTTGATTCATGAAGCCATAATTGGTTCGGATTTCATGACTCTAAATAATTGTTATATTAATTACAGAGATGAAACTTTTGGATGTAAAGAGGAGATTTGCCCTCTTATAGTCAATTGTAATAGTCAGATGAATCAATTAATGACCATACAGGAGACAACAGTTGATGTAAATATTAAAGTTAAGTTGGATGGTTCATGTATTATTGGCACAGAATACTATAAACCATTTTTCCAATTGTTGTTCCAGTATCGTGGTGTTTTTTCCAAAATACCTGGTATATTAAAAGGGTATGTTCATAGAATCAATTTGAAAGATAATGAACCTTTCCAGCAGCGTACTTATCCTATTCCCTACCAATACCAGGCAGAGGTTCAGCAGCAGATTAACAAAATGATTGACTGGCAGATAATTAAACCCAGTCCGTCTTCTTATGTGAATCCATTAGTAGTCGTCAAAAAAAAAAGATGGATCCATTAGAGTCTGTCTGGATGCACGTACACTTAACCAGCATACTGTCCCAGAGCATGACATACCATCACCTATTCAGGAGTTATTGACGAAGTTCAAAGGGAAGAGCATATTCTCCACATTTGATTTAACCGCCAGCTATTGGCAAATCCCACTCCATCAAAATGATCAAAAGTATACGGCATTCCGTTACCAGGGCCAATCTTATATTTTTCAAAGGATGCCCTTTGGTTTAATTAATAGTGGGGCTGGCCTTATCAGATGCTTGAATATGGTCTTTTCAAAAGAACTGAAAAATTTGTTAGTTATATACATCGATGATATTGTCATTGCTTCGGAAAATTTAAATGATCATTTACAGCATCTTAGCATGTTTCTTTGTGAATGTTCAGACAACAATATAAAAATCAACTTAGAAAAATGTATTTTAATTGCCCGAGAAATCTCTTTTCTTGGTCATTTGGTTAGTGCGGAAGGAGTCAAACCTCACCCAGACAAAATTGCCGCCATTCAAAGGTTTCCCATCCCTAAGACCAGAAAGCACTTAAGATCGTTTTTGGGACTGTGTAACTACTATCACAGGTTTTATAAAAAAATTTTCATATGATACTATGCATTTATCTGTTTTATTAAAAAAGTGTGAAAAGTGGAGGTGGACCCAGGAACATACAAGGGAATTTCAAATTATTAAAGATAACTTTTTAAAAACCGTAATTTTAGCCTATCCAGATTTAAATAAAGAGTTCTATTTGCAAACCGACAGTAGTGGGTTCGGTTTAGGGGTGATTTTATACCAAATGAATGAAAATAAAGAACCTAGAGTCTTATATTTCTTAAGCCGACATTTAAGGGGAGCTGAACTTAACTATACCACTACAGAGAAAGAGGCATTAGCTGTTGTGTGGGGATTTCAAAAACTTAGACAAATTTTATTAGGATCAAAAATTATAGTATTAACTGATCATCATAGTTTGGAGTTCCTCAACAAGAGTTACCTCAATAATGAAAGATTAATTAGATGGAGCCTCTATCTTCAACAGTATCAGTATGAAATCATCTATTGTTCAGGACAGGATAATGTCATTGCAGATATTCTTAGTCGCAATCCTGTTTCTGTTAATTATCAGAACCCCAATACTGAAAATATAATTATTTGTAACATGTCCAGTTTGTTAGAGGAAGAAATAGTTAGAGATTACACAAATTTAGAATTACTGCAAGCACAGGATGATAGACTGAAGAGAATAATTAACTTCTTATCAGATCCAGCTAAACTAGATCAGAAAAGTAAATATGCAGATAGAATTAGAGAGGGGTATAGGTTTAAAGATAGGATTTTAATGAAGAAATTAAAAAGGGGAGATGAAACTTCCTGGAGAGTGGTTATTCCTTTATGTTTAGTAAATAAACTCATAGATTATGTGCACTCCCAATATGGACACTATGGATTTCAGAAAATTGAACCTATTATAAAGAAACATTTTTATTTTCCTAAGATGTCTGAATCCATTGCCCGTAGACTTAGGGAATGCGAGATTTGTTTAAAAACTAAGTTTCAAAATAAATCATATGTGGGAACACTTCAACCCATACTGCCCAGTAAGCCCAATGAATTATTGGCACTGGACTTTTATGGACCACTTCCACCTTTCAACCGTCAAAAATTTATTCTTGTGATGTATGACGTTTTTACCAAATATGTCTCTGCTTACCCAGTTCCAAAAACAGATGCTAAAAATGTTATTAAGTGCTTGGAAACATATCAAATTCCATTAGTAGGAAAACCAGCTTCAATACTTACCGATCACGCTACTGCATTCATCTCTGGTACATGGAAAAAGTGGGGTAAAAAGCAAAATATTCAACATATCATGTGCTCAATTAGAAATCCCCAATCCAATCCAAGTGAAAGAATCATGCATGAAATAAGTAGGTTGTTCCAAGTTTATATAGAATGGGATCACAAACAGTGGGTCAATAAGTTGCCACAAGTGATTAACTATATAAATATAACTATTAATGAGTCTACTAGGATGTCTCCAATTTGGCTACACTTTGGTAGACCTGAACCTTTACTAATAAAAACACCGTTACCCGTAATAGAGGAAAATATTAATGTGGAACATGACCAAGCAATGGCTAGAATTAACCTGAAAAAGATGGGTGATAAATGCACTCGTTATTCCAAAACCAGTCCACATCCTTTTAAAGTCCACGATTTTGTCTTAATTAGAACTCCCCATGTGAGTAATCTCCGGAAGCATATGTTTCGAAAATTTATGTATCTTTATGAAGGCCCCTATGAAATTGTGAAACAAGTGGGTGAGAATGCCTTTTTAGTCTCAACCCCTGATGGAACAAGAGGTACCTATAATGCCCGAAGCTTACTACCATATCCTAAACAAAATTAAATCTGTAAGATTGAATTTATTAACTTCTAAGAGAAGTATGATATAGACCTAGCAATACAATAAGAAATATTAATAAGGCATATATTATTTTATTTTTATTTTTCATAACGGTGGGAGAATTGTAACCTAGTGTTATTGACACTTGGTTTATTTGGCATTGTTTCCACAGGAAAACAATGCTATCCTTTTTTAGAAAATAAAAAGATAAAATAATAATAATATTAAGTGATTAATAAAGTATGCTATTTACTCACTTTAACGTGTTTTAAGCAAATAACTAATAAATTTAGTAATCCAATGTCATTTTGAAGAAGAGCATGAATAATTTAATTAAAATATTAACAATAAGAGCAATTTAATATAGTATAAAAGCACATATCATAAACAGTAATTGATTTGGATGGGTAGAGGGAGAGTAGATAAATGTCTTATCATAAAGCACAATAACTTCTGATAATTTATTTTGTAGAAAATCATATTTAAAAGAAATATACATCACTAATTATTAATTAAGTATATTTATTATTTTTCATTATTTGTCAAATTACTTTGTAATCTATTTAAATCATACGGAAATATATGACTGTAATAAGTTTTTTTTTTCCTTTCTTTTGTTTATGTTATAATTAAATGATTATTTTTCTGTAAGAGGTCGCTAAAAGAAGACCGCCAAATTTTGAAGAAAGTTTAGTCTGACATTAGTTTTACAAGGAGGAAGCAGTACTGAAATTCGGTAACAAATTTTTTTTATATTTTTTATTGCAGAAATAAATATAAGTCCAGTAAATGTTTAATAATATCATGCGTGGCTAATCCTATTTGATAAGATATTCTGTTTTCTGTGGCCATCTACCTATTTAAAGCTTTTTATACGCAAAAATATACTATCGTATGCTAAAGTTCAAAATGACCGTATTAACTACAGCAATCACGGAAAATGTCATTATGTTTAAAATAAGTAATATAAGTAATTTCCAGGAAATAATCAATTATTTGTTAACTTTACCTTATTTAATAATCTTTTCGTGGTATAAAAGAAAAATTATAATTAAAAAGACATATTAGAAAAGCCAAGGAAAGTTAACTAGAAAATTTCGCGCTCTTTCTAAAAGAAATTGTCTGCTTTTGAAAATAATGTAAGTTCCCCACGTTAAAATATGTTTTATTCACTGAAAATTATCTAGAAATAATATTAATGATAAAGGATATTTACTTATGCACCTGTATATTTTTTAAAAAGAAAATATAAATTTTCTCAAGGCAAATATCGGAAAATTTGTATGTGTGCATTTTACGGAGAATTCATTATTAAAGAAAAATTATAATTCCTAGAGTAGGAATAAAAACTACAAACATTAGTGACTTAATTATAACCCTAATATAATATGTTATATTATACATCAACTGGAGTCATTAAAACTTTATATCTACGTAAGTCAGCTGCAGTCCTTATAATAATATTATTTTGGAAAATTCGCGCATTAGTTTTATTCCTAAGCCAGCTAGCTAAAAATGATACGTATCGCCAATAGTAAAAAGAAAAGAATTGTATATGTGATCGTCTATCGTCAAATATTCGTCATGTTAAAATATGTATTGTTTTCTTGGATCCCCAAAATTATAGCAGTTAATTCAAAGAAGAATTAACATCCAACGCTGCTATGTTTTCTTTGCCTAATTTATTAATTGCACCAGAATGGAGGCAACTTTTATATAAATAAAATAATAAAATGTGTTTCTTATTTTAAATTTGCTTCGTGAACTACGAATGGATCAAGTTCTTCATCTAGATAAATTGCCCAACGGAAAAACATTTTTCCAGTGAGAATATAAGCACTTGTTAAGTAATGATTTTTTTTTACTAATTTGTAAAATTATGTGTATTTTTTTTTATATCAACAGGTGAAAGGCTGTATAGTCAAGTAATATTTAAATGACCTTGTAATCATAAAGGTATGTTTTCATGTAATTATTCTAGGTTAAATTTATATTTGACATAAAAAAAAATTTTTTTATAAAATGTGTTTACTTATGAGATGCAATTATGGATATAAATTTATATGTTAGATGCGTAAAAGAAGAAAAATTCAGATACTTAATAGGTAAAATATCTAGTTAAAATTATCAGAAGTAATTAAAGAGAAGTGCTATACAGGATATTACTTATTTAAAGTTTGAAACAAATTTATACTATGTTAATTGAGGAACTTATTCCCAATTATTCTTTATTAACGCATTCACTTAATTTAGTTCAAGATACTATACTACCAATTACTTGTTGAATGTTTCTTTGGCAAAGGTGAAAATTATTATGGTTTATTCTGTGATATCCATTGATTTCAGACGTTGATCTAAGTATACCCCGGAACATAAATTTAGTGTAATTAGTGTATTTGCTTGTCTTGCCCCGATATAGCATTGGTATATGCTTAATATTCGCATAAGTAATAATTGTAATGTATCTATTTTGTGGGATGGAAAATGATCTCCCCAAAAGCTTTATTTTCCATGAGGGGAATAGATAAATCTAGTATTCGGGTATGTTTATAACCCAAGTGATCGCTTCTCAGAGTTAGGACGATCAGTAATTTATATCGTATTTAGTGTATTTCATTCGTTAAAATCCCAGGAGAGGATTATAATTGGTGTGTGTTCCTATTATGCCCAAGTAAGAGGCAAGGACCCACCAAACTATTTTAATGTAGTAGTTAACTCTACAGACCTTCGGTGTTATTCCATATTCCTCATGAGAAAATAGAGATAATTCCACCATGGAAGGTGTTGAATATTGTGTTTTGTTTAGAAAGTTATGGCAAGATAACGGGTATATTAGAGGTTAATTCCTCAAGATCCATTTAGTAAAAATAGCGTGCTAGTATATATGATCAATGTCTGGATTGTGCGGCGGAATAGTGCTGGTAATCCACACGTAAGTCAATGGAGAGAGTAAGTTTAAAATTGCATGATTTAGAAATTTTTATTTGCCAATGGAGGGTTCAAATACTAGGTTTAATTCGGGTTAATGATTAAGTAGCACTCACAATATAACTTATACTGAGGAATACAATGTGTATAACAACTTCAGTTGTTATTAAGGTAATTATTAAAATAATAAGTGTAGCTTCTGATAAATAACCCATAAATTATAATAAGTTATATAAATAAAAACTATCATTTAATTAAAGATATGATAATAACCTTATAATAATTACCTTAATAACAACTTCAGTTGTTATTAAGGTAATTATTAAAATAATAAGTGTAGCTTCTGATAAATAACCCATAAATTATAATAAGTTATCTAAATAAAAACTATCATTTAATTAAAGATATGATAATAAAAAAAAATCGTTTGTACGCATTGCCTAGAATCAGATTATTTTTATTTTAAAACAAATAGTTAGTTAATAAAGTTAAGCAGCCGTTCATATAAGATACACTAAATGGATGAGTTGATGTATCGATAATAATATTTATTTTGTTATATTCAATTTGCATAAAAGTAAAAAGAAGATGAAGTAGTTCGAATCCAGGTCTAAAAGTATAGACGAATTAATGTTAGTTATATTTTGTTTTATCCATATGGGATCGAATAAATTGTATATGTTTGTTTATTATGTTAATCATAAAGGATAGTTTTGTTAAACTGTAATAATAAATTATAATCTTGTTAAAATTTAATAATAAATTATAGTCTTGTTACAAGTTGTTTTGAGTCATTTTTCTTGTGTGCTAAATAAAAGTGTATTGGCATAATACTTGCAATACTTTCTTGAGTCCAAAATCATTTATAAAATCTTAAATTCAATACACCAGATAGACAATTGTAAGCAGATCAGAATATTTCAGTATATTTTAAATTAATAAGAATTATTTGTGGAATTGGAAACTTCAGTCCAAGACATTTTATTTTATGTGTGTGTAAAATCACTTTATTCCCAAACTATTAGCTTTTGTTGCACATTATTTTGTACACTTTTAAGTGAAGTGTCTGAGTAATAAATCTTAGTTAAATTATTGTGTTGTCATGGAGGATGGAAGGACACAAAAGCACCCTTGTCTTTTCATCATTCCGACTGAGATTCTGGATTAAAAGGGGCTGTATTATTCAAAATTATGCGTTGTTATTGAATATGGTTATCATCTCGTTAAATATTATAATAGTTGATATGTGGATGAAGACATCTGGAATTTAAATAAGGTAAATGTTTCCTATAGCCGACCAGAATGTCAGTCATATGCGACAACACAATACTGCTGAGCATTTTTCTTTAAAAATAACAGAGAACCCTGAGATTAGTGTCATTATTATAAGTGCTCTTACATTAAGAATTGATCAATTATGATCAACATTACAAGCGTGGCATGGCTTAAGAGATTGAAACTTCTGATTGTATAATAATAAAATATTGAGATCATATTGGCAAATTAATGAATGTTTTGTTTTAGTCAGTAATATTAACAATGACATGAAATCATCATCATCATTGTCGAATAGTGCAAGTACTTACAGCTCAGAGAATGTGTTTTGGATAGAGAAAGAATGTTAGTTTATTCTAAATTTTCTTTTTAAATTTATTTTATTAATGATAATTTTTTTTTATTCTATCTCTGTCTGAACTGCATATCGCTGTAGCTGAATTATTATAACTAACCAAACGTCGAGCAATATTAGGTAAAATATAGGGTTTGCTACCCGAATCATAGAAGGAAGCGATTAGGCTTTCCGAATTCTCTTTATTGAATTCGCTCATTTATTTTAATATAAGTCTTCTTTTATTAGGTTAGAATATATATAAACATTACAAGCATAAAGCTAAACTAGTCAATATAAAATCAAAACTTTGATTTGATATATATATATATATATATATATATATATATATATATATATATATATGTAAAGTTTTTAAATTAAGATAATATATATAAAGTATATACTTACAACATGATATTGTGAAAATATACTTTAAAGTTTTTGGTTTGTATTAGGTTTAAAATATTGTGTATATTTTCAAAGTATAAATATTTTTATGTAATCATTATGAAATATTAATTTTATTTTATTTTTTTATTGCTGTGAAAGAATTTTTTTCATATGTCATGTCCAATCCTACCTAATTGGATAGTGGTGGCTATGATTGTTAAAGAACCAAAGACCCCAAAATGTACTGGTACTGAACTGAGTTTACACCTATATGATTATGTAAGCTAATGAGCTTGGATTGAAAATATTGTGTTTTCAATTTAAGACTGATAGTTTTGTAGTTAAGTTGAGATAAAAGGTGGCTGCTGGAGGTTTGCATTAGATTCAAAGATCTAGGTGCAGTGCTCTCAGATGCAAGGCTGTTTACTGATGAAGGCCACAAGCCAGAAACTAGTCTGGGGATATTGGATGAGTAGGCACTAAATGGGGATTTTATGCACATGCCTTCTGGCATCCATTGATTATTCTGGCTTGCACTGAGTGGCAATATTGTATGGAGAGTTTTGCTTATTTTAATAACAGTTATATGCAAGCATAAGAAATGGTGATTATGTGATGTTTATTGGCTTAAAACCTAACCTGCCTAATAGGATAGTGGTGGCTATGGTTACTAAAAAACCAAAGACACCAAAATGTATGGGTACTGAACTAAGTTTAGACCTATACAACTCTATAAGCTAATGAGCTTGGATTAAAAATATTGTGTTTTCAATTTAAGTTTCATTGTTTTGTAGTTAATTTTAGAAAGGAAAGGTGTCTGCTGGAGGGTTGCATTAGATTATAAGACCTAGATGCAGTGTTCTCAGATCTAAATCTCCTCACTGATGAAGGCCACACTCCAGAAACTAGTCTGGGGACATTGAATGAATAGGCACTAGATGGGGATTTTATGTTCAAACCTTCTGGAACCCATTGATTACTCTAGCTTGCACAGAGTGGCAATATTGGATGGAGAGTTCTGCCTGTTTTAATCATGTATCATTAAAATCTACTGTTAGTTCTAAAAATTCACCTTGTCAAAATTTGTCAACTTTTCTGCTCAAGTTCTAAGTCTTTTGGCATACAAGACCCAGTCCTTTGTCAGGGATTCCAGACATTTTAAGAACATGAAAATTGAAAGAACTGATTTACTGGTATGCTTTAAGGTGGAAAGTTTATTTACAATTGCACCATGTGAAAAAGCATTGTCTATTGTAAGAAAAATATTAAATGGTGATAATAGCTGACAAACCAGAACAACTCTTCCTATTGATAGTATAATGGAACAATTAACATTCTGCATAAAAACAACCAACTTTCAATGTAGCACAGAATTCTTCCAACAAAATTAAGGAATGGCTATGGGCTCACCATTGTCAACCCTGATTAGCAATAATTACATGGAAGAACTTAAAACCACAGCCTTAAAAACAAATCCATATCCGCCTAAAGTTTTGCTTTGTTATGTAAATAATACATGTGTTGTGTAGCCAAATAGAAGCACTACTACAAATTTTCTAGAAACACGTCAACATATCCCTTAAATTAAATTCACAATACAATCAAAACAAGATCAAAAATTGTCATTCTTATATGTTCTTGTGTCAAGACTTCCTCATGGCAGAATCAAAACTACAGTTTATTGAGAAGCCACACATACAGCAAAATACTTGGTCTATACATACAATCATACCAAAAACACAGAACATGGAGTTATACTATTACGTTGGAACAGAACAAAAAAAGTTTGTTCAGAAACCAAAAATTTGATAAAAAAGAAAAGATCTATATAGAGCAAAATCTTATGAAAATGGTAATCCCTAATCTGTTATTAAGAAAATCTTAAGTAGACAACAAAAAGAACCATCAAAAGAAAAAAAATAATTATCAGTAGTGTAGTGTACCCATACATATTAAAAATAGACAAATTAAGAACAATCTGCAAGTAGTATAGCATCAGAACAGCTTTTCAGAGCTATACCACACTATGAGGAATTCTAACATCTACAAAGTCTAAACATGCAATACTGAAAAAAAAAACCTGCATCTATGAAATACCATGTGAATGTGGAAAAATGTATATTGGTGAGACCAGTCATCCCATTGAGAAGCACTTGCAAAAACACAAACTAGTTATTAGAAGAGAAAAAAAACAGATGTCTCCTAAGGTAGCAGACCATATATGTACCAATGAATATATATATATATATATATATATATATATATATATGTGTGTGTGTGTGTGTGTGTGTGCGTGTGTGTGTGTGTTCAATTGTGAAAATACAAATATATTGGATAGAGAAGAAAAGTACAAAGAAAAAAATTTAAAGAGGCTTCTCACATGATAATGGTAAACAATTCAATAAGTGAACATAGTGTGGCTATACATAATGTATTGAAATCACTAATCAACTTTGTTCTTAGAAAAAGTGGAGAAATAAGGAGGAACCTCATACATAAATATATGAAATTTCTACTGACTGTTGCCTTTGGCAGGATGGCTTGGTTTGTTAGAGGATTACATTAAAATTCAATATTCAAAGAATCTAAGAATTCAGATTCAATTCCCATGCTAGTATTGTCATTGATTGGCCAGCAACACCTGAATAAGAAAGAAGAATAAACTTTTCAAAATGTTGTGTGTATATTAGCATGTCTGCTGTTACTAAAGTTGAATGTATTTGGAATATTTAAATAAAAGTTAATTTTTCCAAAAAACATTCAATGTTTGTTTATATTAGATGATAGAAATAGTCCAACATATAAATACAACTAAAATACAATCATAACAAATCTTCAGAAAAACAATAGATAGATAGATAGATAGATAGATAGGTAGATAGATAGATAGATAGATAGATAGATAGATAGATAGATAGATAGATAGATAGATAGATAGATAGATAGATAGATAGATAGATAGATAGATAGATAGATAGATAGATAGATAGATAGATAGATAGATAGATAGATAGATAGATAGATAGATAGATAGATAGATAGATAGATAGATAGATAGATAGATAGATAGATAGATAGATAGATAGATAGATAGATAGATAGATAGATAGATAGATAGATAGATAGATAGATAGATAGATAGATAGATAGATAGAGGGAATTAGAACCAAGACATTAAATATCCCTATGATCATCCACTCCATATTACACAATTAATACACATGACCACATATATGAGAAAATATAAATGATCTCCAATATATTTATTTCATGCTAAATCAGCACTCATCATTTTGTTTAGATCATCATGTCACACACAAACCTGCATATATAATCAATGATCTGTTTATATTAGGATAGCAAACATCAAACTTTAATGGACAGGCTCCAATCTTTCCAATTCATAAATTCTTAAGCCATCTATATCATTGAAAATCTGATGATGGTATATTGATGGAATGAGTTCCTAAAGGGAGACTAAAAATCTTGGTTCAAATCCCCTCTAATTACATTTAGCTTAAAATAAAACCATTATTCATGTCTTTAATTATACATATATACAATATTTTTAGTTAATGTTTTATAATATAATATCCGCAGGTGGAGAGATTTATTATATAGTAAAAAAATTAAAAAGTGTTTATGCTTTCTTTTCTTACATCTATAAATGTAAACTGCAGTACTTTGATCTCTATATTTGATCTAGAATGACATTTAGGAGATGGATCCTTCTTGTTAGGATCCTCCTTTTGGATGCATGTTTGTCAGTTTACTTTGATCTTGACCTAGGCAGTAGTTCTAGGTTGAGTGCTTTCTAATTAAGTTGATTTAAATGGATAACTTTATACATTTAAGATTACCATATATATATATATAAAATACATATTTTGCGGGTAAGTTATCCATATAAATCAATATATATATATATATATATAACTTACATTCTGCCACACATTTTTAAATATATGATATAGAATTAAATTTGTACAAATAAATTTCTCACTTCAAGACTCATATGTTGGCTCGTATAAAAATGAGCTAATCATTGGTGATTCATCTATGCCTTTAAAAACTTATTTATAAATGATGGCAAGCAGATTAATACAAAGAGTTCATATCTGAAAGATTGTTTTTTGTCATATGATTTGTAAATATAGATCGCTAATAAATTATATATATATATGTGTGTGTGTGTGTGGGTGTATGTGTGTAATAATTTAAGTGCTCAAACTCCAAAATTAAAGCAAGGTCAATTTTACAAAATTTACTATTTATACATATATGACTTTTAGATTGAATAATATTTTGCTTCAAATACAACTATGTTATAGTAAATTTCTTACCCTACTTAATTTTAAACGTAATTAAAATAATTAGAAAAATTAGAAATTTATTTAAAAAATAATAAAAACAAGACCTACTTTTTATATTAGTGAGAATTCGCTAATTTTATTCTTCTTTACTATTAGCACAACTATAATGTAAACTAAAAACACCACATAAAAATAAACACAATTTATAATTACTAAAAAAAAAGTATTTTTAAATGATTAAAAAATGGCATAAAAAAATTACCTTTACAATTATTTCTGCTTGTCAAATAACAAGTTAATCGGGAATTCATTTTAGGGGAAAATGTGTTCTTTCATGTAACCTTTAAAGTATAAAGCATTATATTTTGCTGATAACTCATGTCCTGCTATATATTAAATAAAGCCAAAAACTAAAATATATAATGTTCACCAATAATTTGAAAATATTTGTTATAGGATTGTTATAGATATCATCATCATCAATCATTATCAATCCACTGCAGGATAAATGTCTCTCCATGTTCAATCCATCTTCTCCGATCTTTAGCTTCTCTTCTCCACATCACCCCTGCACATTTTCTTATTTCATCCATCCTTCTCAGATGTGGCCTCTTTCTGGGTATTTTACAATCTTTTGGAATCCAGTATAAGATTTTAATTGTCCATATATTACCATATCTGATATAGATATACTACTATTCATTTCATTCAAATGTCCTATAAGATATCTCATATCTGACAAACTTAAATGCTAATACCATTCCAAGATATACTTGAACTTATCCAATGAAACGGCTAAAGGAATAATTTTAAAAATATATTTATACACATATAATTATTAATAATAAATTAAATCGTTTTTTTAATGTTATTATTCAGTATTATTGAAATTATTTTCCTTTTTTATCATTATGTCAAATTTATTTGAAAAACTTTGCTTTTAACATAATATATAAATGTTGGTTTGTAAAATTAAAGGCCATTAGAAAAAAAAAAGTAGTAAAAATGATTTTTTTTTTTTTTTTTGTTTAAAATATACATATTTTCTCTATTTAGCATATCTATAGTAATGAAGTAATTAGACTAATGAGCTTATATTAAAAAATTTTAATCTTAGTTTTTCTTTCACATTATTCTGGTATTTCAGGGAAATTTTAGTTACATTTTTTTAGTTATTTTGTGTCAAATATAAATATCCTGTGTATGTAGATATATATGTATGTATGTGTTTTAATGGTACAATATTTATAGAAACCATTGATTGTGATTGCTTCGTAAAATTACTCTAATGTACCATTTTCTCTTTTAAAATAGTTATGAAATTTTTCAAAGTATCAATGAACCCAAATCTGTTATTTTGTTAGAGCTACTGAAAGTTGCAATTCAAAGATCTCTCTAAGCAGCAGTAATTCTTCTGTTGAATAGGTGATAATGATAATAATTGATTCATTCTGTAAAGATGCTGAATAAGAGGATGAGTGATTAAAATTACTTATTTAACTTCAGTGATATATCATTGACCATAACAATTCAGGCAAGCTACTAATGTTGCATTCAAATGTTTTCAAAATGTGCAAATTTTATAAGGGCTGTAATTTCATGAATGGAATAAAATTACATAAATATTGTTTTTGTGTGTGCTTATCTGTATAATTATTACTTTTAGTACAATATAAGAACTATTGTCAATAATGTAATTACATATTAGTTAATTATAATTTTCATATTTTTATTAAGAATAAATAAATAATAATAATTGTGAAATTATTTAAATTAATGTACAAACTTAAAATTTTATATTAAAATACAATGCTCACATCTAGAATAAATTTGATTGAAAGAAAAGACAATTTACTATCAGATGCATTTGAATATAAATATTTCCGAATGTTTAAAATGCATTTGTAAAATATCTAACGTTATTACGAACTAAATAAGACATATATATGTTGTGAGTTATTAATGATCATTGCAGAGCAAAATTCTTTTCAACATTTCATTTCAATTGTGCCATGCACTTTTTTACCATATCCAAAATACAAATAGGTCTAGTCATTTTATTTTATATTTAACAACCATACGTGTTTTTAACTAATAAAGAATTAAATGCTTTTTTTTTCTTTCATGTGTCATAGCATCAGCCGGGAAACGAAACCGCTAACCCAGGACATGCTGTCGCTAACCCCTCGATCACCAATGCTTGACATGTTTTTTTTTTTTGTTTTGGAATCAATTTACTCCATGTTTTACTATAATCAGTTTGCATAGGTCACTTTTATTTGCTGGCATAGATGATAATGAGGCTATTAGTTAATGCTTTCAAATTCTTGCAAATTTGCTTAACAATAAAGTTTATTATTGTTGTTGTTGTTGTTGTTATTATTATTATTATTATTATTATTATTGTTGTTGTTGTGTTGTTGTTATTATTATTATTATTATTGTTGTTGTTGTTCATATTACTACTACTACTACTACTACTACTACTACTACTACTACTACTACTACTACTACTACTATTATTATTATTATTATTATTATTATTATTATTATTATTATTATTATTATTATTATTTAACTATAAAATTGTAAGCTTTAACTCAGACTAAAATGTAATAATAGTTATGGAACAATGTACAGAGAATCATAAGATATGTTTTTAAACAGTATGTGCTTAGCCACCTTCAACTACTACAAGTTATAAGCATAGCATAATTTGGAAGGTGAAAGTAGATGTATGCATATGCTGTTATTGCTAATTTACATGAAATTTAAATATGAAAATTAGTTAATTAGAATAGGTCATCTTATTGTCAGGAGTACACATGATACTTTTCTATTTATAGAATTTTTGTCACCTGAGATATGCCACGCCTTTCTAATTTTTCATTTAATGTCACTGAGTTCAGAGCAAAATAATGTTGACAGATGAAGGAACAAAGGGATAACCATTTGCAGGGAAATGTTCAAAAAATATTGAATATGTGTTTGTGTTTGTTATAGATTTATTATATAGATGTTGGGCTATACACCCACTCACCCTAAATTCTAGATGTACCTTTTTTACACACCTAATATAACAATTGCATTACTAAAATTATTACTGGCACCCATCAAATTGCACTAGCTACTCAACAGTGTAAATGATATGTTACCAACTGAACTCCACCCTCAAGTTGTTTATATGACCAAATGCTAGGAACCCATCATGAGGAATCTTGGACAAACTTATCAATACTTATAGCCCAATATACATACCTATATAATGAAGCTATAACAAATACAGACACTCATTCAATACTTTTAAACATTTCTCTACAACTGGTCATCCCTTTGTTCTTTTATCTGTCAATATCATGTGCACTGAATGTAGTGACATTAAAAAAAATCAAAGAGGCATGACATATTTCAGGTGACAAAAACTCTCTCAATAGAAAAGAATCACATGTACCCCTCCCTAAGAGAACTCTATTCTGCCAAATAACTTTTATATTTAAATTTTATGTAAATTAGCAATAACAGCATATATATACATCGACTCCCAACTGCCAACTTATGCTATGTCTATGACTTATAATAGTCAAAATCTGACTAAGGACATATTGTTTAAATATATATTTTATGTAAGCTTTCTCTATAAATTGTTTGTATATCTATTAATATTATTATAATTACTATTGTTGTTGTTGTTGTTATTATTATTATTATTATTATTATTGTTATTATTATTATTATTATTATTATTATTATTATTAGCAGTAGTAGTAGTAGTAGTAGTAATAGAAGTAGTAATGGTATGGCAGTGGTAGTGACAGAGGGTGTAATAGTGGCAATGTTAGTTGTAGTAGTAGTAGTAGTAGTATTGATTTTTATTTTTACTATTACTACTACTGCTATTCTGCCACTACCATTGTTATTCTTATTATTATTATTATTATTATTATTATTATTATTATTATTATTATTATTATTATTATTATTATTATTATTATTATTATTATTATTATTATTATTATTATTATTATTATTATTATTATTATTATTATTATTATTATTATTATTATTATTATTATTATTATTATTATTATTATTATTATTATTATTATTATTATTATTATTATTATTATTATTATTATTATTATTATTATTATTATTATTATTATTATTATTATTATTATTATTATTATTATTATTATTAGGTTTTAACAATAATCCTTATTTATCTAAGAGCATCACAAAAGTTTTTTTTATTAAAGTGTACTTAAACTCAGACTTTCAAGTTCCCTTTAGTCATCCACTTCATCTTATACATCTGATAGACATGACCAAATGCATGTGGAAAAAATAAATGATCTCCAATATTTTTTGAAACATTGTTACATGGGCAAACTATGGTTGAAAGTCAATTAATCAAACAAAAATAGTCTAGAAAATTTGGATTGCAGTCTCAAGATAGGCTTGAATTTTAACATATGATTGCATTCCTAAGATAACATATATTCAATACTGTTAACTATTCTCCAAATTAAAGGCTGGTATACAAGACTTTTTGATTGTTTGTCAGTCAGTGAAAACTGGTTGCAGCTTGGAGATCAGCAAGGTTGAAAGTTATGCAGGCAAATATGACATGTGAAATAATAATCCAGAGAATCAATGGTTAATAGATGAATGATGTCAGAATGATTTACTTTGTATTTAAATAGAGAGTGGCAGTGGCAAGTATTTATAAGGACGAATGCATTATAAGTGACCAGGTGGCTAGAAAATTGTCTCATGCTGCTATGCTTGAGTCTCATATTTTTAATTGGTGGAGTTTGTTTAGAAAAGTGAAGGGTTGCCATCTAGTATTATTTCCAAGAGGAAAAGTTCAATTGTGTCAGAAAGCAAATAGGATGGTGACTGCATGCACTGTGGATGTGTATGGCTCTTGATATGATTGAATTATTTGTTGGAAGGAGATGCAAGGCTGTCAGTATAGGTCTGAGATGATCTGGTATATGTGATTGAGAGCTTGACAATCATTAAAAATGTGTTTCTGTAGCTCTTCTGCCATATGACATAGAGAGCAAAAGCAATACTTCCATTGGTATTGGCAATGGTAGCACACAAAGAAATATGCAGGCAGGGTATGAAGATTAAAGTAAAACAAGAAGTCAAAGAATTTCAGTTCCAGAGACCATTTTTGAAATGATGAAGGAATTGCACAATTATTTATATTTAGCATGTGGGTAGGTAATCGGTGTTAGAATTTAATGTAGTATACTATGTTTATGATAGTAAGTGTGTTTGGTATTACTAGATAAGGTCATTTTGTGAGTGTTATTTTGAACATAGTAAATAAGACATAGAAATTATGAAATTGAGAGTGGGGTCAGTCAATGGGTATTATGGTGTTATGTACTGGGTCATTGATGTAATGATGTTCCAAGTTTCTTGAGTATAAAATACCTGGATATGGTGAAGACCCAGGCCACTATGGATTAGTAGATGGTTGAGTCATTTGGCAAAAATTAATATGGTCTTCTGTACCACAGTTTCTTATTGTAAACAAAGTTAATAGTAGTGATGAATGACTTAGATGATTTGATAATGGTGAAATAGTGTGTAATTCTAATAATTATAAGCAGATTGAATAGCTGAATCTTGGAATAAAGAGAGAGGTAAGCTTTAAAAAAAGAATTAGTAATGTGTGTGGTGGTATCATGAAGCTTATTTTGTATTGTATGTCTCATGATAAGTAGGCCAATGTAAAAAGGAAAACCCAGGAAGGGACTAGGTTTCTCTGAAATATCTGAATTCAGGATTTCTTTATGTAGATGAACTATGTGGCAGATTTATTCAAATTGAATTGATGATTATAGACAGAGGGAGATCCTAAGAAGATGGTAATAACAGCCATGTATATAATATACTGGATTTGTTGCTGGATGTGAAATTTGGAAGCCAGTAATGTTGCAGGATGTGATATTTGGATAAAGTAATGTTTTATTGTATCTGTTTTAAAATAGAGTTAATATATGAGAAGAACCAGTGATCTAAGTGATCCTTGTGAGATGGACTGAGTAGGTGTAAAGAATGTGAGTATTGAAGGTGATGTGTATCTCTCTACTGAACAGAAGGTTGGTAATTAGATATAACAAAATAGGAGGATGGTGGTATTGGTGAGAATATCAATTATGAGTTTAATCAAATTCTTGTGGGATAGACTGAGTAGGTATAAAGAATGGTGAGTATTAAAGGTGGTGTGTATCTCTCTACTGAACAGAAGGTTGGTAATTAGATATAACAAAATAGGAGGATGGTGGTATTGGTGAGAATATCAATTATGAGTTTAATCAAATTCTTGTGGGATAGACTGAGTAGGTATAAAGAATGGTGAGTATTGAAGGTGGTGTGTATCTCTCTACTGAACAGAAGGTTGGTAATTAGATATAACAAAATAGGAGGATGGTGGTATTGGTGAGAATATCAATTATGAGTTTAATCAAATTCAGATTACATGTCAAGCTTAAATGCAATGGGAGTATACCTCTTGCACTACTGGACTGAACTCATAACTGAATCTAAATATAAGTGCAGCCTGGGCAATAAATTAGCTTTTCTTTGCAAACTGGATATTTGAGATCAATTAAAGTATGTGCAGTTCTATTTGATCTTTAATCACCCTCTCTAGTATTTTAATTTTTAGCAGGTCCATAGAAATTGGCTGGAGGTTTTTAAGAGTGGAATGGGGTCTGATTTTTTGGTAGACGGTGTGATACAGATATTTGGTATCATATATCATTTGAGTCAAATAATTAGCCAGATCTTGATGATATGGAGTAGTGAAGTGGCTATGATGAGTAAAAATGCAGGTATTCCATTGACTCCAGAGTGATGAGAGTTGTAATTATGACCTTATATAGATAATGACAAACATATAATAAAAAAAAAAATATAACAATTAATTTATTAATCAAAAAATTATTTTTAAAAAACCCTTTCCTCCTAATACATTTTGCATTTGTATATATAAAAATTATTAGACACATGTAATCATCATAAAATATTTTTTCTGAAAAGATATTAAATCATATATTGGTCTGTTACACTTAATAAATATTTTGTACTTGAGTTACAAATAGCTACTTAAGTCATAAATAACCATGTTTTATCAAAAAATGTGATGCATCAACATTTTCCATTGGAGCAGATCATTTAGTGTTTATTCAAAACCTAAGCATTAACTACTGATAAAATACAATAATGTATTATTACATATTTAAATACACTAGTAATAAAAATTGTAATAATAACAGCCTCTTCTTATAAGCAACAGACTTATTGCTTAACCCTCTCACACACAAGTAAAGCATTTACCAACCCAATATTACTATTCTTAAAATAACACATTACATGATCACCAATCAGAACTTTGATGAGACCTGGCCATTGCAGGCACTTATGGCATAACATGATATACTATTTAAGTTTATATTAGAGCTAAAATCATTAGCATCATGTTGATAGAAGTCAAACACAACTCAAGAATTACAATTTGTAGTTAACAATGCCACAAGAATAATTCAGTACTCTATATACTATTCATTAAATCATGTGGGCAAAGTCAAGGTCAACATAATTATTTAACTTCTATAGAAAGTTATAAAGTTGATTTAAAAGATTAATAAAACATATGATAGATTAAGTATTATTTTGGACTTCACATATTTTATCTTAGCTTTAAAATTTAACACATAATAAAATGTTTACTAATGTTTTAGTCATCTATTATATTATGGTATAATCATTAAATGAGATTATCCAAGTATGTTCACTTTGGTTCACATTTTTAGAATAATGCCAAATTAAGCGGCATTCCAGGCATGTGCTTTATTATAAATGCTAAAAAATATGCTTGACACATGACTAAATTAAGCTCATAATTAGATAAATTATTATATAATTCATAGTATCAAACAGATTTAATATGTTCTTAGGGGCTAATAAATAATGCTGTAATCAGTATGCAAAAAAATGAGAATGACCTCTTGATTGGATGATTGCGAGAATATAATGCAGATAGCTACAATATCAAATTACACACATTTCCCTTCAATAAGGTAGAATATTTGTGCATATTATTACTAAATACAAACTCTTATTTTTTAATAAGAAGAATTAAACCATATAAAATGATATATGTTAAATGTAAGCTAGAAAGTTAATTTAAGATGTGATATGTTGGACAATTTACATCATTTATGAGTGAATGTCGAATGTATAGAAAATTTAAAACTTTATTTAAACTTTAAAATACAAACAACTTGTTAGTAATAACACACAAATAGACAATACAGGTTAGTAATTACACATTTCAAGTAGTAATAATCTCCACTCTTCTTCAGGTGTTGCTAGCCTATATGCACAATGACAATATTCACTTAGAAGTTGAACTCGCACTTTTAGATTCTTGAATATTGAATTTAAGGCAAATGCTCTACCAACTGAGCGATTCTGTCAAAGGCAACATATAATAGAAATTAGATATATTTATATATGAGTGTTGATTCAAATCCTCTGAGTCCTTCAATTTTTTTTAATGAATATAACTATTTTTTATTTTTATTTTTTCCTAAGAGCAAGATTAATTAGAGGCTTCCATACATTGTGTATTGCCACACTGGGTGGACTTGTAGGATTATTTACCATTGTCATCTGAGCAGCTTCCTTGAATTTTCTTCTATGCATTTTTTCCTCTTTATCCAATACCTTTGTATTTTCCCACTTAAGAATATGGTCACTAGTACATACATGATCTG
Organism: Epiperipatus broadwayi; assembly: GCA_028023455.1. NCBI lineage: Eukaryota > Metazoa > Onychophora > Udeonychophora > Euonychophora > Peripatidae > Epiperipatus > Epiperipatus broadwayi. Next base: position 14,609 of record JAQFVV010007457.1, on the reverse strand, counting down.
CTATGGTAGACACATCTGTTTTTTCTCTTTTAACCATTAGTTTGTGCTCCTTCAATCACTGTTCAAAAGGGCAACAGGTCTCACCAATGTATTTCCTTCCACATTCACATGGTATTTCATAGATGCAGTTTTTGTTCTTCAGCATTTCCAGTTTAGGCTTAGTAGAAGTAAGCAATCCTCAAAGTGTGGTATGGCTTTGGAAAGCAGTTCTAATGTTATATTGACTGCAGATTTTCTTTAATTTGTCTGCCATTCCTGGTATGTATGGATACACTACCATTCCAATAACTGTTTTTTCTTTTGGTGTCTCTTGGTGTTGTCTATTGAAGGTTTTTCTGATGACTGCTGATGGATAACCATTCTTCATAAGCATTTGTTCTATGTGAATCTTTTCTTTTTCCGAATCACTGGTTTCTGAACAAACCTCCTTTGCTCTGTTCCATAGTGATAGTATAATTCCTTGTTTAGTGCTTCTTGTATGATTGGATGTATATGTCAAGTATTTTCCAGTGTGTGTTGGTTTCCTATACACTGTTGTTTTTAATTTGCCCTGAGCAGGTCTTGTCACAAGAACATCCAAGAATGCCAATTTTTGTTCTTGTTCTGATTTCATCATGAATTTAATTGTAGGAGATATGTTGTTAATGTGCATCCAGAATGACTGTAACTTCATATCACCATGTGGCCATACCACAAATGTATCATCAACATATCGAAGCCATACAATTAAATTCATGATGGAATCAGAACAAGAACAAAAATTGGCATTCTTGGATATTCTTGTGACAAGACCTGCTCAGGGCAAATTAAAAACAACAGTGTATAGGAAACCAACACACAGTGGAAAATACTTGGCATATACATCCAATCATACAAGAAGCACTAAACAAGGAATTATACTATCACTATGGAACAGAGCAAAGGAGGTTTGTTCAGAAACCAGTGATTCAGAAAAAGAAAAGATTCGCATAGAACAAATGCTTATGAAGAATGGTTATCCATCAGCAGTCATCAGAAAAACCTTCAATAGACAACACCAAGAGACACCAAAAGAGAAAACAGTTATTGGAATGGTAGTGTATCCATACATACCAGGAATGGCAGACAAATTAAAGAAAATCTGCAGTCAATATAATATTAGAACTGCTTTCCAAAGCCATATCACACTTTGAGGATTGCTTACTTCTACTAAGCCTAAACTGGAAATGCTGAAGAACAAAAACTGCATCTATGAAATACCATGTGAATGTGGAAGGAAATACATTGGTGAGACCTGTTGCCCTGTTGAACAGTGATTGAAGGAGCACAAACTAATGGTTAAAAGAGAAAAAAACAGATGTGTCTACCATAGCAGATCATGTATGTACTAGTGACCATATGCTTAAGTGGGAAAATACAAAGATATTGGATAAAGAGGAAAAAATGCATAGAAGAAAATTCAAGGAAGCTGCTCATATGACAATGGTAAATAATCCTATAAGTCCACCCAGTGTGGCAATACACAATGTATGGAAGCCTCTAATTAATCTTGCTCTTAGGAAAAAATAAAAATAGTTATATTCATTAAAAAAATTGAAGGACTCAGAGGATTTGAATCAACCCTCATATATAAATATATCTAATTTCTACTATATGTTGCCTTTGACAGAATCACTCAGTTGGTAGAGCATTTGCCTTAAATTCAATATTCAAGAATCTAAAGGTGCGAGTTCAACTTCTAAGTGAATATTGTCACTGTGCATATAGACTAGCAACACCTGAAGAAGAGTGGAGATTAATACTACTCAAAATGTTGTGTAATTACTAACCTGTATTGTCTATTTGTGTGTTATTACTAACAAGTTGTTTGTATTTGGAAAGTTTAAATAAAGTTTAAAATTTTCTATACATTCAACATTCACTCATAAATGATGGAAATAGTCCAACATATCACATCTTATAATATACCATCATTATAACCTTCAGACAAAAAGAAAGTTAAGTTCACTTGCAAATATTTGTTGTTATAAGCCATCAATTGTAACAATTGTTACATCAGCTTAAATATCAGCAAGTGATATGGCATACAAATTTTAATGATTCTAAAACTGTCCTTGATAACAATTTATGATGAATACTTTTAATCAGCAATCATATTAGCTGATATTAAAAATGAAATACAATAAAGATGTAAAATTAATTATTTGTATAATAAAATTTATAATCCATTTTTCTAGTTAAGTACCCCATAAAAACAAGTAGACATAATTAATTTTCAAGGGCAACCAATTTTAATAGACAATTAATTTATTTGTTTAAAAAATAACATATTTTGTATATGTGATGAAAATACTTCAATAATTATAACTTTTAAGAATTGAACTTATATATTTGAAGTTTAATTAATAGAAACTAAAATGCTAATAATACCTATAATTTGATCAACATTATTTTATCCTCTCTGGAATATAGAATTAAAATAAATAAATAATAAGATACGAATTACTTGTCTGAAGAAATAAATTAAATTAATAATAAAACTTTGTATACACACATGCACCTATATTCCAATATTCAACTCTTTTATAAAATCTTTCTCTTTTAAATGAAAATTTTAAATAAGAAAAACATATCAGTAGTAATATTTTCTGTAGTGCAAAGCAATATTATTTTTTAATAATTCAAAAACAGGTTCAATTACACATTATTCTACAGAATAATTATACAAAAGCAATAAAGAAAATAATAAAATGTTCTTCTTGTTTAAAAATAGTAGCATACATTTAGGAGTGCTTCTTTAAAATCTTTTTGAAATTATGCACCAAGATGAAAGATTTTAAATATAAGCAATTACCACTAGAAAATATCTCTACTAGAAAATATCTCTAAGTATGAAATGTGTTTTTTTAAATATTCCACTGAAAATTTATTTGTGTTTCTATTATCTTTTTTCTTAGCGCCTTTCAATATCAGTTTTATTAAGATATATCACTGTCATTCTAATAAAAATTAGTATGTATATTGTTTGAATATTGTATTTCAAGCATGAGAGACTGGCATAAATTCCCAACAGCTAATTGAGTGAATTTGATTTATAGTTCTCTTTTTCTTAAATTATTATAATAAAATTTTTTATGTAATTTATGCACTTGTCTGCTTCTTATAAGTTTGTTTTTAAAAGAGATATCAATTTCTTACATGACAGTTTTTATAAGCATATTTTTTGGAGAATAAACATAACATTACTAGCCTTTTTTTATAAAAGCATAATATTTTTTTATGATTTTTTTTTCTAATCAGTAACATATTTCCTATCTAGTTTATATTATATTTAAATTATTGTAACTTAACTGGATTCAAAAGTCAAGACTTTTAAAGTAAAAAAAAAAAAACTTCAATACAGTACTTTAAAACAAATTTCTGATATCTTTTTTTTTTACTAACAAACAAAAATATACATTCTTGAAGGCTTGGGATGATGGTGTTTTAGTTGTATTTATATACTGGATTATTTCCATCATTTAATGTTAAATATTAAATAACTTTTAAACAAATAATATTATTTAAATTTTCAATTACATTTGACTGTTGAATGTAATTTGAAATTTTGAATAAAGTTAAAATTTTTAAAGTCATTCAAAATTTAATATTAGATGATAGAAATAGTCTCGTGTATAAGTATAAAAATGTACATTTTCTCCAATAATGTCTAATATTAACCTATCATAATTTTAGATTTCTTAGCTAATTATGTTTGTAAGAATTAAAATTTAGTATTTTATTTTACTTTTAAAAAATGAAAAAGATGAAACCATCTCAACAAATGATTAATTCTTACAAGATTATTAATTTAATTACACATAAAATAAATAATGCCATTTTTTGTAATATTAAAAGATATTTGAAAGTTTATAATTTATTAATTAACTTAAATATGTTTGCGCATATACAAATATTACTCTCTTTCTCCCATACACATAAAAAAGAATATCCATACTAATAATATTAAAATTAAATTATTTTTGTAGATTTTAAATATAAAAAAAATAACTGTTAGTTTTTGTTTTCTTAGCTGCTATTTGATCAATAGTAGTTGATATCATAGTAGTACATTTATTATATAGGTATACTTTTGAAAAACTCCACTCCATCAAATTCATAGATATACTCTATGGTAGTTAGTTTTCTTCTCTAAAAAAAGAAATGTGTTTCACTTATGCTATCATTAAATTATTTGTCAGTTTGGCAATTAATGTATTTTTCATTTCTTTTGAGTTTGATTAACATTCCATTTGTGGCAAAATTTAAATTTCTGGTACTGCAGTAATCTTTTATCTTTTTTCATCTCTAATTTTAAACAAATTATTAACTTAATCATCAAATATTTCATGTCATTCTTCAAACGGTTCCAAAATTTCTTGCAGGTGTGTTCCTGAGTTTTTTCTGATCTGCAGATGTACCCAATATTTGAAATCAAATGCAAATTTATTGACAAAATTTGATAAATAATTAAAAATCAATTAAATAATTTACATGTAAAAATATTCAATATTGAGTTCATCAATTTTTTTTTATATGTAGAATCATCAAAAATAGTTCTCTTGGAATTTTTTTAAAACTGTTGCATAATATTTAAATGAAAAATACAGATCAGACTTTTTTTACTACTGAAATAAAAATGGAATCTGAAATGTCAGGATCGTGTGTCTTGAAATTGGTTATTGATTCATTGCTGCCCAATCATTATTAAGTATAAGATATTTTTTTAATACAGTATTCAAATTTTAATTTTAATAACACTAATTGTAGCTAATAAATATTAAATAGTAATTTGGAATAGATCTCAGGATATTTTCTGACTTTGTATCTTTCACAAATTAAACATGTTCAATTATTTGCTAATAAATCCCTTCTAATATAGACCTATTTACACACATATCAACATGTAATCAAAATCTGAAATATCAAAGATATGATTATTTTAATCATTATGAGATGATAAAATCTCAGAGTAATTATTACTATAAAGTATACACTTAATGTTTGTTTGTTTTTTCAAATATCACTGTCTAATAAAACAAAACAACTTTTATTGTAGTTTGATAATGTTCACTTTTATTTTCCCAAAACATTTTTAGTCAAGCGTTGGTGGCCTAGCGGTTAGCATATCAACAAGCATCCATATAATTGTCATAAAGAATTTAAAAATTCTCTGTACAATACAATCTTTCAATAAAAATAGTAATAAATTCCTTAAATCATGATCAATTATTTCCCATGATCATTAATCATCTGCTTGATCTATATTATGTATGTTGGAAATTTGTATATATATTGTTTTTAATAATTATAGATATATAGATAGATAGATAGATAGATAGATAGATAGATAGATAGATAGATAGATAGATAGATAGATAGATAGATAGATAGATAGATAGATAGATAGATAGATAGATAGATAGATAGATAGATAGATAGATAGATAGATAGATAGATAGATAGATAGATAGATAGATAGATAGATAGATAGGTAGGTAGGTAGGTAGGTAGGTAGGTAGGTAGGTAGGTAGGTAGATAGATAGATAGATAGATAGATAGATAGATAGATAGATAGATAGATAGATAGACAAACAGACAGACAGACAGACAGGTAGGTAGGTAGGTAGGTAGACAGATAGATATTTAACAATATTGCTTCACATTGTTTATATTTATAGCTTTGTAGAAATCGGTTATGCATTTTAAAATGTAAACATAAATATAAAATATGTACGGAAATAAATACACTTATAAAATGGCTTAGAATATAAATCTATGAATACTTTCAAGCTAAACCATAAATCATTTGTTTGGTTTACAGAAAAAATATGTCCCATCCTTTCTTTTTACCTCATTTTTCTCATACAAAGAATTATCGGAAAGTCTTTAGCCAAAAAGTATGAATTTAAATTAGCTATACTATGTATGTTAAAGCTATTTTAATTGCTTTATTTAATTAATAAATCAGTTTGTATGAGAAAAAAATTTCGAAATGTTATATATTATTAAAATACTGGGTGGGAATTTATATAATACATTTCATTCTTTAAATCTGTATTAACAAAAAGCAACTAAAAATAGCTTTAATATAAATAGTATGACTGATTTAAATTCATTAATATATATAGACTATCTGATTATAAAGAGATTTATTTACCGTTTTCATTTGATTAACTATAAATAATAAACTTTTCTTTATGTATAAACATAATATTTGTGTCAGTTATATATTATTTATTTCTAATTAAAAACTATTTTGTAATTAATTAAAAATATATATAATATTGAACTAAATAACTTTTATAAATAAAAACAGAAACAATAAAATATATTTTACAGCATTCTTAATAATATATTAAACAACAAATAAAACGAAGTGCAGGTGTTTAACAAAGCTAATAAAGGTAAAGATAAATAAATCATGAACTTGGAAAATAGAGAAAACAAAGTTTGACTTGAATTTTAAGGACGACTGTCTAATTAAATTTCTAAGTATATAAATACATGTAAGTAATAAATGTATCTATTCAAATAAAAAATAAACAATATCTAAGTAAACGAAATCATATTTTGCAATACATAAATTTCTAATATAAAACTAGAATGCATGCCTTATGATTTTTTTTTTTTTAAAAGAAAATACAAACAATTATTATTATTATTTTTTTTTAAATAAAATTATATTTTTAAACTTATATGGTTTTATTTTTATAATAATTCAATTTTTATGCTATTTTAAATTTTCAACTTTACTCTTTTTACCTTTCTTTCAAATTATTTAGAGTAAGACTGCCTTTTCCATTTTGGTTCCTATAGTTTTGTTCTGGCCTTACATTGTTTTAAATTAATTATTTATTTACTATGGTTTTGTACTACCTAATAGTTCATTTTTAATGATAATTGTTTTATATTTTAGTTTTTACATTTGTTCCTAGATGTCAGATATAACCAGGGAATAAAAAGCAGCTTCCAATTAAGTATTAGCTTAATATTAGAAAAAAAGTTCCGTATTATGTTTGTAAAGATGAATAATATATTTTGAATGATAACCAAGCAGAGATAATTATCTAATCATATGCTTTTTTAATTACAAAAATATTTAACATTTCTGTAGCTGGAAATGGAATTTTATATAATTCACAATACACAATTAGGACATTAAAAATATGCTTGTGAAAGTACAATACAACTAGTACATAGTTGTAATTATTTTTATCTGTCAATTTTAATTCTGATTTTACACTTAAATCTCTATTAAATTTCATCTCCCTTATCTACTACTCTCTAAGCATAACCTATTCATTAATAGATATGCTTGGTACAATAGCAAACTTTAAAAAATTTATTAATTAAATCTATATATGTATATCAGATCTACACAACCTGTAGGTTGGACTCATCAATGAGTCAAGTAAAAATTATTGGGTGTCACAAAAGTTTTAAGAAATTGTTTTAAGTTTGGATAATAATGTTTTTTTAAAAAAAATATATTTAATTTTTAAAAATAGATAAAAATCACATGAAATTTTTTTTTGTATATATATCATAATATTTTTTTGTAAATATATGATTTGTTTTAAAAATTTTAATTCAATATCATATCTTCTTAATATTAAAATATTAAAAAATATAAATTTGTATTTTTACATACTCATAATTTAAGCATGATAAAAATAAATAATGGGTCATGTCAAATTATCGTCTCTAGAATGGAGCTGCAAGTGAAAAAGGGGTCATGAGAGTAAAAGTATTATCCAACCCTGCACAATATTGTTAAATATGCAACAGATATGTACAAAATTTAAATTTAATTGTGTATGCTCAAATTCCATGTAATTGAATTGGACTTTTGATTTATAGCTGAGTCTACACCATTAATGATCTTTATAATTATATTTTCTATTTCCCACAAACTTTACTTTCTTGGGGTCAAGTACATAAACATGCATTCTTTTATGAGACAAAATCATGAACAAAATCCTAGAATGTCTTTTCAATAAACAGAATGAAATAAAATGGAAATTAAAAGCAGCCTAACTTATCAATAGAAAGACCAGTGATGAACCCTAAGTCCAAAAGTGTTTAAATAAAAATTAAAATTATGATATATTTTGCAGTGAATTCAATGGTCTAATGTTTGTTATTCTAATACTTACTTTTACAGAGAGTCCTCTCCACCAATAAAGTATTTAATGATTTACTTAATACGTTGACTTGTTCACTTTATAAATAATGCATTTATATTAATTCCTAAAATTATTACTGTACATAATTTTATTTATAATTACATTTATATTATATTCTTTATTTTATAAAAAAGATATACATATTACTGTATCTTTCTTTGTTACCTTTTTTATTTTTTATTTTATATTTAACTTTTTTTTTTAAAAAAAAAAAATCTATTCTTCTGAATAGGCAGAAAGCAAACAGAATCAAATCATGGTGTTCAAATATAAACCTTTATGTGAGAAATTATTTAATATTCTATTAAGGAAAAGACAGTGATATTTCCATTATTATTAAATAATGTAGTGAAGTTGGATTAAAAGCACATGTATATCTATTTACAAATATTGCTATGCAAAAAGAAAATCTAAAGTCACAATAAAAAAATAATCATTAGAATCTAAAAAGTAATAAGTATAAATCAATTATATATGGCTTGATCTAATAAGAATGGAAATATATTTTATAAGATTTAGCATTATGAATCTTCACAATAAAATAAACTAGAGTAAACAATTTTTATGCAGGAAAACATCTCTCATTATTTAAAAAAAAGAAACATATTTCAGGATGTATAAGTGCACATATACTTCTTTGAATAATCAGTTGATATCAGATTCATTTTGAGGATGTCTATTTAACATCACAGGAATGTAGATCCAAAATCAACATACAATAATTCAAGAAGATAAAAATTGTGATGTATTATAATTAGTTGAGGCAAAAATTGAGAAATGTTGCAGAAAATATGCACTTCTAGTGGTAAGAATTTAAAATGACAAAATAAATAATAGAAAGGAAGTGAATAAAATGTGAACAATATGCAATTGAATGCAGAAAGAAAGAAACAGAATCACTGGCAAGTCACTGAACCAATTATTATATATTTAAGTGTCACTAGGTGTCAATAAAAAGACTTCAATTGTAATAGATTGCTGAAAAAGATGTTTCTTCTATAGATCATTTATAAAGCATGAGTTAATTGAAAATGATCACAAAGTGTCTGAATCCTTAATACAAACTAAAAATTATATCTATTGTTTTAAAAATACTATCAGAAATTTATTTGAAGGCTTAAATGTAACTTATATCCAGAACTTAAATATCAAACCAAGTCTAATCCACATTATAAAAATACATCAATATCCATTATTCAAGCAACGTAAAGTATAACTCCATATTAAAGATGAACATAATAGATTATTGTTTTAAATTTTTCAGAAATCACTTGTGAAAAAAAATGCTAAGCTTTTATTTGCATTTAACTTACATAAGAATAGCTTTTAGATAATTTTATTAGGTATGGTTAAGAGATAATAAACAGAATAAGATTAGATTATAAAAAATGACATAAAAATATCCCTGTAATAGTTTTTTTTGTTGTTTTACTGAAGTACAAATAGTAAAAAAAACGTATTGACTATAAGATAGAAACCTAATATTTATTGGTATTTTCAATCATATAACTTAGTAGCAATTACCCTAGAAAATTGCTTTTTAATTATTATATTTTTTTTCAATTAATATAAGTTTTAAATATATAGTGATGAAGTGAAAAAATTAATATTTCCAAAGTTGATAATTTATTAGTTAAATTATTAAATTGTTACTTTAAAGTTATTGTTAGAGATATAAATGCTAATATAAAAAATATAGTGACATCATAATACAATTCAGAGAAAGTTTGGATTTGGCTTGAAATATTTTCCTAAATAAATTAACTGACTTTATAGTAAAATAGCATATTAATGATTTCAGTTTTTTTCTTTATTTTTAAATATTTTTTTTAATATTTCTTTCTAAAAATAGCTAGATTCTCACCAACTCATTTAGGATTGTCCATCATAATCATTATCTATTTTATAAATAAAATTTAAAGCCAGTGATGTAAGAAAATGTGAACATCACAGAGCATGAATCACATAGTTAATTAAATCCATGACTATAGTTGCAGAATAGAAGAATCTTGGTTAGAATCTTGACTGTTTTTTTATAATATTAGTTAATAGCTATGGTGTCTAAATGTTTGTTAACGTAATATATTATTAACATTTAAAAAGGGCACCAAATCAAGTGCTGAAAAAGGCTTTTAATGTATTAAAAAATTTGATATTTATATAGCTGTTGTAAAGAATTTATTATTTTCTGATTATTATATTTTAGGTGTCTAAAAGATATCAGACATGAAATGAACACTACTAGATTTTTATTATATATTTTTTTTACTTTCAAACTAACACATTATTTTTTTTTTGCTCACATAAATTGGAATTAATTGAGTTATATAAGAATAGTAGCATCACCATCTATTTAGTAATTGTAGATTAATTAGGCTGGCAGTAGATAGTTGTTGAAAAAAGATAACTTTGAAACTATTAATATTTATATTATGACTCTATTATTATAAACTTCATAGAATTATGTGAGTTTGTAAAATATTCTGTCTAAATTGTTATCTTTACTTCTTGATCATTTGTACTCTTTAATGGGCCCTGGAATATACCCAACTAATTTTAAAATTAATTATACTTTCAGATTGGTTTATATTAGACATTGCATGACAATGTTTAAATCTTTCTTCTATTATCACTGTTCTTAGGGCAGTATCTTTATGTTATTCTTAATCTCATCAACTAATTGCTTTTACATAAGGTTCCCATTTACCATGTAATTATATCTCATGGGATTTATTCATTAATTAATTTAGACCACTTATCACATGCAAAATGGCATTGAATAAAATAAACTTTTTAATGTTATGGAATATCTTAATGCATTCTTTTATATTATTTACATTTGGTTTAAAAACAGGCAAACTCACTATACATGTTGCCACACAAGAAAGCTAGAATATTCAATGGATGCCAGAAGGCTTCTGCATAAAATCCCCATCTAGTGAATACTCATTCAATATCTCCAGATTAGTTTCTGGCTTGTGGCCTTCATCAGTGAAGAGCCTGATGAATGCAAAAAGCCAGAAACTAGTCTGGGGGTATTGGATGAGTAGGCACTAGATGGGGATTTTATGTACAAGCCTTCTGGCATCCATTTATTACTCTAGATTTCTGTGTTTGGCAATATGTATAGTGAGTTTGCCTGTTTTAAAACAGTTATACACAAACAAACGAAATGGTGGTCATGTGATGTTTATTGGCTTACATTTGTTTTACTTGCAGTATGCTATTACTATGATGCAGATAATGAATTCTACAATACATATTAAAATTCTACAATACATATTAAAATGTCATGGTCTCAGTATATTTCAATTTCAGAAACTGTGTGATTGAAGCATAGTATTATATTAAGTTTAATATCAATGTTCTGTGACAAGATTAATTGTTTTTACAATACATTTTCTGGCTGCTAACAAAATTTAATAACTATTGCTTTGAACTGCACTTTTTAATTAGTTGGGTATTTATATATTTTAGCATTGTAGCCCTTATGCTTATACTTATACCAATAAAGATTATTGATGTTTACAGGCAAATCAATATTACAATTAGGTAAAAAATTTGATAGCCACTTACTATTCTTATCTCAGTTTTAAATAGATAGTCTAATTAAAAATTTAGATAAAGGTAGGAAGAATTGACTCTCTACTTATTCATAGTGTTGTCTTGCCAACAGATTGTTGAAATATTTATTATATTATTTATAATTATGAGAAGTATAATGATATAATTTACTTATAAATATATTTATTTATTAATATATTTGCAAACAGGTTATTATTGGCAGCTGTAATTCCATGATGCCATTTTTCAGCTTACACTGACTTATCTATTTATTAAAAATGTAGATTGAGTAAAGAAGTATATACAGTTATGAGGTGTATTATGTAATTTTCATATGAAAATCAGTACATTGTTAGCATTGAAAGTTTATATGTTGCTTTCTATTGTATAAGAAACATGGTGGCCTCTGAATGCAGATCTTCTGCATCATCTCTCATCTGATGTGAATATATTTGCACTAAAAAAGGAAAAATTCGAGAGAAAATTACAAAACTATATCTGTGAGTACAATCTTTATTATTCTATGCAATTATTTAGCACGATTTACTACTTTAAAGTAGTTTTGAAACATTAAATTAAATAACGTTTATTAATTACAGTTAACCGCTAAAATGGACTCTGTAATAAAGCCTATACTAAGGCCTAAATGTTCTAATGGGAGGAAATATATATATACTAACCTTAAAACCTCTGATGAGTCCCAAAGTTTGAATTACAACAATAAACCCTCCAAAGAACCTAAGAATAAATCTACAACCGTAGAAAGCATTTCAAATAATCAAAATCAATTTCTTTCTTCTTCGACTACTAACAACCCGATAATAAAATCTATGCTAAAATCGAAACACTGTCATGTGAAAGGGGAAAATAATTCGAAATTATCTAGTGATTTCCAAATTGTAAATGCAAAGATTGCAACCCCTAATGAACCTAAAAATAGTGGTGAAAATGTTCGAAATGATCATACCATTAAAAAAAGTATAATTCCTCTCATAAACTCGCGAAACAACGGGAAAACTTTGCAACAGGGGAAAAATGATGATTCCCCAATTACAGCCTCAAACAAAAAAATTAATCACTTAGAGAATACCAAAACTTTACAAACACCATCAAAAACTAATCTATCTCCACTAAATAATCCAGAACTGGGAAAACAGATTAACAATAATAATTTATATAATAACACAAATCTAAATCTCATAAAATCTCCAAAACATTTAAAGGAAAATAAAAATTCCAAAACTACAATAATTAAACCAAATCAGAAATCGACCATAAACCATAATGATATGCACTCTCCCATTCCAAAACAATCTTCACTAAGTCACCTAGAGTTTGACAAATTCAATATCACAGGCCCTGAATACAGGGTTTCAAACCAACTACCTCACAACTCTGAGCATAATAAAACCACAAGCCCAATGATGAATGAAATGACATTTGCAAACAAGGTCAGAGCTAACATAATGATAAATACACATCATCAAACATCACAACCTGATATATACATGGAAGCAATTCAACTTTTACAAGAAATAGAAACAGAACAGTCTACATCAAACTACTCTAATCCTCAAACAACATCTACATATAATCCTACTTGTGATATTCAGAACCATGAAATAATAAATTAACAGTTTAACCAAACCATCCCATTGCCACTCCACAAATTTCTATTCAACTATTATAATGAGTGTTCTCTCATACTTGCCACTACAGATAACTGCTTAAATCTATACACATTCCCTACATCATCAGTATATGAACTATGGAAAGCACATGGCTGGTGGAAATCGATCCATAAGATCCTCTTTCATTCAAATGAAAGATATCTTATCATCCAGTTCACAAACCAACAAGTTAAAGCTGCCTTTAGAAATAGTCATAAACTCCTAAACAACAAATTTCTTGTCTACATTGACCTCAACCGCCCAGTTGTTTTAACAGGGCAAATTCAAAAATGTACCATGGACTTTGAAAAGGCAGACCTTCAGCGCCACTTCAAAGACTATGGCACCATTACCAAATTTCAATACCTATTAGCAGACAACGATGATCCCACAGTATACATCAACACTGCACAATTTCAGCTAGTTCTTAAAAAAGGAATTCCATCTCAATCAGTTCCATCTCTAATTCAACATGGCGAATCTCCACTCAACATCATCTTTCGTGGCCTTCCATCCCAATGCTTCCATTGCAGGCAGAGAGGTCATCTAAAAAAAGATTGTCAAGAGAGAAAATGCATAATTTGTGGAGAGATTCGGTACAAATTCCACAAATGTGATAGCGATCAAGAAAATCAACATCTAACAAATACATACCCAAGTCTCAAGCAACAATATATCACTAGCAATACCACAGATCACACTACATCATCATCAAAAATTCCTAATGATAAAACTTCCTTGGAAACAGAACAATTTCAACTCACTCCTGAACAGCTGCATACCAATGACAATTGTGTATCATCATCAGATACAGCAACAATCAGCCAAACAGACATGGACACCGATGCTGAACAAAGCGACACTACAATGGCCAGCAACAGAATTCCACGTAAAAGAAAACATAAAAAAAAAAAATAGCTCTGAACAATCACAAGAAAGTAGCAATAGCAATGAATGTGACAATCTTCGAGATGCAACAAAGACTAATATTCCCCCACCAAATAGACCTTGTGAAAAAAAACGAAGAGACCATTCTCCAAAATTCACAAGTTCATATAACCTCACAAATGAAACAAAAACAATAGACCAAGATAATAACATACAACTGATTGACCCTTTGTCTCAAAAATAAAGTAGCCTTATGTCAACATGAAAATGATAATGAACG